>WTXK01000205.1:0-80310 GCA_025769895.1 Lactarius psammicola
TCATAAGTGGGTATACCTTACAGTCCAGTGCCGCTGGGGCATTTGGTTTTAATTCAATAGTGTGATCCCAGACCCTTTTTGGGGGAAAGTGGTGTGATTCTTCCTTGCTGAACACCTTTGCAAATTGTTTGTATTGGGGTGGTAGTACTGCTGCTTTGGTGTACTGTTGCACTTGGATCGCAAGTTCTGTGGCGGTGGTTCGGAGTGTACATTGATCTTCTAGTTGTGCGATGATCTATTCCCACTCTTCATGTGTTGGTGTTACGCTTTCATGGCGTATGCCTGACTTAGGCGATTTAGAGGTGACACAACACTGATGAGTATGTAACTTAGCAAAGTATACAACTCAAAGCAACAAGACAATATTTCGTGTCCTTGTGCCAATCGTCAATGAAGATGGAGAGCAATGGAATCCTTGCTGCGAGAGAAGGGATACAAGTCGGAAGTGAAATTGAAGAAGACCAAGCTGAAGAGCCTTGGTCTTAATACGACGACTTATATACATATATCGAGGTAGCTTTAAAGCTCCTCTCCAATCCGTACAATGAATAGCAGTTCTACCTCACAGTCTATAAAGACATGTGATTCTACCGCTGACTGATACACTAAGTCCATGACACATATACTCTTACTAACCTGGTCATAAGTATTAGTAAGGCTCCACACTCCTCACATTCCGCATCAATCCGTATCAGTTGGGCTTTCTGTCATAGTGGCACCAATAATTGGGTGGCGTGTGATGCACGGATTTACAGACCGGATGACAATGGGTAGCATGCTTTTGTGTATGGTTGCATATTTCCATGTGAATTGCAGTTCAAACGTGGCCAACTGTCATGGACGCATATTATTTTCCCTATTTTTCTGTATTTTTATGGATTTATTTGGGCAAGATATAAGCGGCCAAAGTACTTAAGTTCCTTATCATTAGATATAATAAGATGGTTAGTCACATGATGCCAACATGTGCAACTTTGGGTCACGTGATCGTGGGATACATCATGTGATGTTATTTGACTGTGTGACAGTCTTGCCGTTCTCAGACTTCTATTGTTATAGATAACAATAGCGCATGTGCTTGTTCTGATTGGCTAGAACTCTGTTGAATACAATGGAACACTTACTATAGTAGTATTATGCGTTGTATTAGGATTTACTCAGCAGATAAGAAGGCCGCGTTATCATGTAGTTATAGCCGCTTAGTGTGCATCAGTCAGCACAATAGATAAGGGCTAATAATAGAATTGACACATCAGTGCTGTAGTCATGTAGCATTACTCAGTAGTTAGTAATTGACTAAGCGTAGTAGTATATAAGACTTGCTGTAGCCTCCTGAGTAGAACCAACTTGTCCTCTTGGTTTCTACTCAGGTGTGCAATCCTTCCTTGTATTTCCTTACTCTTCTTCAATCTAACTTGTCCTCTTGGTTTCTACTCAGCCTGCCACCGTGTGACTCTTGTCTCTGACCTTAAACAAAGGTCTTAAGTGTTGACTTACATCTCCACGTCATCTGCAGGTTCATGGCGTGATTTATCTCCGCCATAGGCTTGTGTATCCAACCTCAGCTTGTTTAGTCTTCAAATCTTTTATTTTGTCATTCAAGTTGTAGCCAATTGAACTCCGCTACACCAACCATGGATATCCAAGCACCATGTCTTCATTTCTGATGTCCGTAATGAGGAATCTCATCTCCTTATAAATTCCTTTAGTGCGTATGTCAAGGTTCACATAATGAGTGATGGACCCCCCTTTGTTTTCTGTGTTGTCAATGTTCCATATTTTCCAGGGTCTTTCCAGGGGAATCAATCCCAGCCCCATCCTTTTCACGAATTGGGGGTTCATGAAGCAGTCAGTGGCTCCTGAGTCCACTGATGCTGTAATGTCGGCCTTTGCGTGATGTGTGCAAGTCAAAACTGGAATGTGCATATATCAGAAATGCATAGTTACTATTACAACATCATGAGAATGTATTGCCCTCACCCAGGCCACCAGGTTCAGGCGTTTGAAAAATCCTCCCTCTCCCAGATTCCTTTCATCACCAATTCTTGTGTTTCATCGCTCTTGTTGGCAATTGTTTGGAGTACTTGTGCAGCCTCTTGCTGCAGTGTGAGGCTTGTGGTGGCCCGTACTTGGGCCGGAGGTTGCGGCTGGTTTTGTCATTGCTTGTGAGGCTGTGTACAATTGCAACTGAAATGTCCGTAGCTTTGACAGTTATAACATTGTACTCCCCTATTATCACGGGGTTGCCCTCCCCAACTTTGGAAGTATCCTCCCCTCAGTGCGTATCGTCCTCTTGACCCTTGCTGCGTGTATTGTCGGAATCCTGGGTCATTTGAGCTCATTTCTTCGGATCCAGAGACCACCACCATGCTGTTATCAACCTCTCCTCCATGTGCTCTTCCTCGTGCTGATGTGTTCATTGCATCTGGGTGTGTGAGATGCAGCAGTGGGTAGTACCCTCCGTGAATTCCAGGGCAGTTGCAATACTTTTCCAAGTTCTTCTTCCCCTTATTGAAGTGGTTTTGAAGGTGGATGTATTGCTCTTGTCTTTTAAGAAGGGCTGCCTTCCAGCCTTCATAACTTTGCGGGTTATCAAGCATATAACATTGTTCATATAATTTACATGGCAGTCCTTTGGTGAAAACATTGATCACCATTGGTGAATCTGCTCGATAGCCAGCACACCGGACTAGTTCTTTAAATTTGGACACATACTTGTCAATGTCTGTCCCTTCCATTCGTATTCCATCTTGTAGAGCAGTTTGTGCCTGCTCTTGTTCCAGCATGTTTGTAAATTGTCTCTTGAAGCTGTGGTACACCACTTCCCAGATTCGTTCGTCATTTTTGGGTATTCCATTTGCAATTTGCAGTGTCAGCCATCTGGTATAGGTGGTGATCCATTCGTTGAGGTCATCCCCCTTTAGGAAGGTGAGGAAAAGGATAGCGTGGGAGTATGCTTCACGCATCATTTGTGTGTGGCAGTTCATGCCCCTGTATAGTTCCCACTTAGTGAGGAAAGTTTCAGTGGCTTTTCTGTTGCCTCGAAACATAGGGGGAGGCTGTCCTTGTAGTTTGTTATAGTCTCCCCTTCCATTCAGGTCCCCCCTTGCAGTCCTCCTCCACCTCCTCCTGATGGTGGTCCTCCACCTGGTGGGCGTCATGGTGGTATCCCGCCTGGGTATCATCTGGGGGGACTGCCTCCTCGTGGGATATTTGTGGGTATGCCCTCACCTTCTACTCATTGTCTTGCCAGATAGCTCCAGACCTGGCTTTGTTCTCTATCAGATGGCGGGTTGGGTTGATCGGGTCCATACATGCATTGGTTTGCTAGTTCATTGAGTGTCACATGGTGACCAGTATTCGGGTCAATGACGCGTTCTTCAGGTTGCAGCAGCAAGGATGCTCATTCCTCTTCATGGGCATTCTGTATTCTTTGCTCAGCCAATGTCTTGGTGAGCCTGTCTTCTTCTTTCATATATGTGCACATTTCTGTGGCCATGACTGTGGGCAATCTGATGGTGATTTGTCCTGCTCGTGCAGCTAAGGAATTGATACATATCTCTTCAAATCTCCATCACTGCTGCTCTTCTTCTGCGTCAGGGCGGTCTCCAATTTCATCTTCTGTAGTGGTAGCTTCTTCACTCACTTCTGATGGTGCTGGCACACTGTCACTTTCTACACCGTTGATGGGGCCCCACTGGTCTCATTGTGTTACTTTGTTATGATCCAGACACTTCAGTCCTTTCACATGTATGTTGCCACTTACCTTTGCTTCAGTTCTGTTATCTTTGTTACCCCATTGGTGTGTCTCCTTTGTTCTATATGTGGACTATCCCCTATTGTCTCATGCTTCGAATAAGAAAACCTCAGATAACAACATTTACATATGTCTGTCCTTGTGTGTTTGTCTTTGTGACTTGAACACTATATATACTTGTACTTTACACTGTAAGAAGCCAGACTTGGCTTCGTTTGCAATCTAGCAACCTTGCCTTCGTATCTTTGGTGTGAACAGTCCTTTCCTCATCTTGTGAACCATCTCCCTCGACTCTAATTGAGTCAAACCCTCCTTCGAAGTCTTTGCTGTTGTACTATAACAACACCACACCTGATTGACTTAGTTCACCACCAAGATTAGGCATAGAGAAGTGTCTTACACTTCGGACTAGGTGTCCTGTCACTAAGTCGGTTGTGCACATTGTGCATAACATCTATTAGACACTATTAGGATCGTAGCATCACAGACAATAGACATCTTTGCTCATCTATTAGTGTGTGTCTTCACAAACACTCTGAACTTTTGAACCACCCTTTGCACAACGCCCCTGCTAGGGTGTAACATACTTCACTTCATAGGATATTGCACCGGTATTCCAATCCCGTTGGTTGTAGTACATCCCACCTTTCTCTGCACGGACTCCATGCTACCTCAGTCCAACACATATGCTCAAAGTTGAACTCAACTGGGTAGTATCTCGATGGTCTTGTGGGTCTCCACCCAATATCCAGTTACACCGTTGATGGTACCCCACCTTGCGTTGCCAAGGTATCAAATGGGAACGTTCTGATCTCCTCTTCTTTCAATAGAGTATTGCGCAAATACCCAGCTGTCCACAGTAGTTTCGGTCACCACAGTGGGAGCTTGGTCTTAATGTTACATGTCTACTGGCACGTGGCTCGACTTGAGCAGGAAATCAGTGACACTACTGGTGAGAGACTTAGCGATATGATGGTCCTTGTGACATGTGATCATGAGAGTATAACAGCAAGCCCTAAGCGAGGGACAATACTGACTCAAGGATGATGACGATAGAGCAGACTCCTATCAAGAGGAGCGCAAGACTTAGACAAATGAGGAAAGATGGGAGCAAAGACAGAGTAGATTCAAGAAGACCAAGCTGCAGACTATGGCACAGCTTGGCTATCCTTATATACATATACATGAGGGCTTTGAAGCGCCTCTTGAAAGGTAAGTCACCAATCACATATAGTATAGTTATTGTAAGTGTCTGTCCAAGTCTTCACTTATCGTACAATAACAACCAATCACCTTATCGTACAATACTAGGATTTTCAGAACCGTTATCGCATGAGTCACGTACCAATATCATATGCCACCAGTCTGGGGATACAGGCTACCCAGAGTCCGGCTTCGTAACAAGACTGAAGTAATGTGTGATTCAAGAAGAAGTTGAGTCTACTGTACAAGCTAAGTAGAGAGCGACTTATATACTAGTACAACACCAAAGAGTCACAAACAGATGGCATCAGAATGAGTCAGGTATAACTAGCATGTGATACTAGTAAAAGAACACCATAGAAGGCCATAGAACAAGAATGAGTCATTGTACTGTAACATGTGATAATCGAATCAGGATGAGTCAGAAGTCCAGCACTTGTATAGTAAGCAGTGGGAGAGGACATAATCAGAAATGTGTAAGTAATGAAAAGTGTCTGGAATTGTAACATTTGGTCTGAGGATACAAGCTACCTGAGAGCCAGTCTGTATCATAACAATGTGGCTTTAGGGACCAGATGGTGTTTCATCTCATTTATGACTGCCCATGTGTTACGTGTCTATCGGCACGTGGCTCGACTTGAGCAGCGGAAGGTGACACAACTGATCGACGACTTAGCGATATGACGGCCCCTATACGGCACGTGATCATGGGAGTATAACAGTAAGCCCTAGACGTGGGACAATACTGACTCGAGGAAGATAACAATGAAGCAGACTCCTATCGAGAGGAGCGCAAGACTTAGACCAATGAGAAAGGATAGGACGGATGAAGACAGGATAGATTCAAGAAGACCAAGCTGCGGACTATGGCGCAGCTTGGCTAACCTTATATACATATACACGAGGGCTTTAAAGCGCCTCTTGAAAGGTAGGTAACCAATCATGTATAGTATGGTTATCGTAAGTGTCCGTCCGAGTCATATCGTACAAACCAATCACATCCTTATCCCTTATCGTACAGTACTGGGTTATCGGAACCGTTATCTGTGAGTCACATACCATTATCACATGTCACCGGTCCGGGGATACGAGCTACCCGGAATCCCGTATCGTAACATCACCCCCTTTTCAAGGAGGATGCCCACATCCTAATAGCCGCGTCCTCGGTGGTATTCCTCTTGGTCTGGTCGCTCCCAGAGTATCTCGGGGTCCCCGAGCTGTCGTCTCTCCCTTTCGAGTCGCGCAAGGGTGTCGGCACGATGGAGGCGGGCGGCGCATAGTGAACGTCGTCCGTACAGCACTGCGATCCCTTTCTCGAGTTCCCGAACGCGCTGCTCCAAGCACTGCTGATCTTGCGTCAGCGCTCGGTATCGCCGGACTTCAGCGGGAATTGACTTATCTGATATCGCCCGTAGACACTGGTCTATCACCGGCTGCCTTCGGTACCCCCACTCCAGAGTCTTGAGTTCTTCTTCGGTATACTTCAGGGGTCGAGGGAGTACGGGCCTTGAGGTGGCGTAGAATGGGGATGCGTATACGCGATCCGTTCGGTCGGTTCCCATTAATATAATGGGATCGTCGCTCTCGATAATCTGATACCAGAGGGCGGGACGACTGACCCCTTGGATGGTAAGCGGACAGGGGATGTAGTCCCTGCCTGCGTTCCGAGTCCATCCTACTGGTGTGTCAGCGACGAATGGTTGCTTGAGGGGGTCGTCGACTAGTTCCCGATACTTGTGTCGCATGATGGGTTCTCCATCAGTGGTGGAGGCGTGTGGGGTGTCGTCGGGTAAGTGTTCGTATCTTCTGTAGGTAATGTGGGGGTGCTCAGCTGGGTAAAGATCGGTTTCCCGATCGACGTGTCCGAACTCTTGAGCCTGGATTCGCGCATTCGCTTGATCTCGGCGCGCCTCTTCAGCAGCTTCTCTCTCTGCGCGGCGCGCGCGCCGTCGAGCTGCTCGTTGGTCCATGCTTGTGCGGTGTACCACCATAGCTCGGCTGGCCTCTTCACCGTTGCTCGGAAGGCGGAGTCGTATCGGTACGGGCTCGGAGTCGCTCGTATCTTCTCCCACGATGAGAGGATCGTCCCGAGTTCCACTGCGACGCTCCTCCGCGTCAGGAACGTTCCGCACTGTAAGCAGCCGGGGCTGTAATGCACTTTCGGACAGTGTTGCCTGTGCAGGCCCGGGGAAGGCGCGCTCCACTGCGGCGAGTTCGTCTCTGGTAATTGGGGCAACCACCGTACCCTCGTCTTCTGTAGTTGCATGGACCACAGCGGCTCCTTCTCCTGCGCTGTGACCTTCGTCGTTGTCGTCGTTGTCGTCGGTGGTTTCCCATCCGAGGGCGGCGGTGTTGCCGGTGTCGTGGACGCGTTGGAGTCTTCGTCGAGCTTCGTCGAGGGTGATGAGTCCCTCAAGTAACTTGGCCGAGAACACCTCTTCAGCGGTTTTAGTGGCATAGTAGGCAAAGTCCATTGAAGGGGTGTGAGATCGAGGGAAGTGAAAGGAGAGGAGGTGATGGGGCGACTCAGCAGTTTGGGCGTTCCTTATATATCCTCTTGCGTCGGGGTTTGATTGTTCAAACTCCCTTATCTTGTCCTCGGCAAAGATATCGGCTCGGTTGACCCACTGGTTTTCCGAGTCGGGGTATCCAAGCCATTTGACTAGGTACTGCCGCGTGCATCTCCTGCCGAATAGCCGAGTGTCTAGAATCTTCTCGACCTCATATTCTTCTTCTCCTTCCACGAGGTCCGGTGGTGGTCGTGTGAAATTTGGTCCGTGAATGGTAGTTTCGCGATAAGGTGTGAGAAGATCGATGTGAAATACCGGATGGATCTTCCACTGAGCTGGTAACTTCAGATGATAAGAGTATGGCGACATCACCTGGTCTACCATAAAAGGACCGTGCCTCTTGGCTGCCAGCTTGGCACTCGGCTGACTCGTTTTGAGGTTGCGCCCATCTAACCATACCAGGTCGCCGTTCTTGAATTTGGGCGTATCTTTGTGTTTGACCCATAAGGTTTGGGCCTTCTTTATCAGCGATTGTGCCTCCTGTCGTGCTTCCTTCAATTGTTCCATGCGTGTCATTATCTGGGGTATCGGGGATGGCTTATCTATCCAATCAGCGCGAGGGTGATATCCCATGAGAAGTTCAAAAGGGGACTTCCTTGTTATCTCATGGGGCCATGAGTTGTGCGCGAATTCTGCCAGTGGCAGATAGTGGAGCCAGTCCTTTTGGTGGTAATCGACCTGGAATCGCAGATATTGTTCGAGCCATTGGTTTGTCCTTTCGGATTGTCCGTCCGTCCGCGGGTGGTACGCCGACGAGATGTTTTGTTCGATCCCCAGCTGTCTGCACAGCTCTCTTGTGAACCTTGAGGCGAACCGCGGATCTCGATCCGAAATGATCTTCGTTGGGAGTCCATATCGTACGAACACATGCTTGGCGTATAATTGGGCAGTTTCTTCTGCGGTGATATCCTCGGTGCACGGTACGAATACCGCCGCTTTGGTACAGTCGTGATCGGTGACCGTGAGTATCGAGTCGTATCCTCCAGAAGATGGCAACTTAACGATGAAATCCATAGCTATCGTTTCGAAAGGTTTTGCTTCGGGCTTTGGGAAGATGGGGGAAAGGGGTGCACGAATAGGTCGCATGTTGACCTTATTCTGCTGGCACTCCGCGCATCCCTTCACGTATTCGGCTATGTCTTTAGTCATTCCCGGCCAGAAGTACCTTCTTGCCACTAGCATGCCGGTTTTCGTCATCCCCGGGTGTCCATAAACTGGGGGGCGGTGGTGAGCATCGATTATGTCACGTTTTTCAGGTACTCCCCCTGTTACGACGCGCCGTCCTTCTTTATACCATACTCCATCAATCTTCATGAGGCGGTGCGCGTTTATCCATTGTCGTATTTGCGCTTCGTCTTGGGTGTATTCCGGTCCTGCGGGTTTTACGGATGTGGTTGCGGTCGTTCGTAGGAACATGTGGTCAGGGAGTACTATCACTTGTTGGTTGTCGTTGTCCCCCGTGTCGTAGTCGCTCCTTCTAGATAGGGCGTCGGCGCGTCCGTTTGCTCGTTCTGCAACGTGCTTAATCTTTATCAGGTATTCGGAAAGTTCTGTCACTTCCCTAGCGATGCGCCTGTTAATGTTCTGGGGGCTTCGCCAGTATAACAGATTTGCGTGATCTGAGTGGACGATGATGTCGTGTGGGGACCCGGCCAGTAGGGGTTTCCAGTGTTTGAGGGCCTCAACAATGGCTAAAAGTTCTAAGTCGTACACGTGATAGTTGCGCTGGGCTGGGTCCAATGTTTTCGAAAAGTAGCCAATCGGATGTTTCTTGTTGTCCTGTTTTCGTTGTAGTAGAACTCCTCCGATGGCGTACCCTGATGCGTCCACTTCCAGTTCGAATTGATCGGTTAATATGGGGTGTGCCAGTATTGGTTCTTGCGTTACTCGTGCCTTAAGCGTGTCGAACGCTACTTGTTGGTCTTGTCCCCATGCCCATGCTTCTCCTTTCCTTGTGAGTATGTTCAAGGGTCGTGCATGGTGTGCGAAACCTTTAATGAAAGCGCGGTAAAAATTGCAAAAACCAAGGAAAGAGCGAACGTCCTTGACGGTTTTGGGGACGGGCCAGTCGCGAATGCCCGCAATTTTCGCAGGGTCCATGCGTGTTACCCCCTTTTCAAGGATTACCCCCAGGTAATCCATGGCGGGCACATGGAACAGGCATTTCTCAAGCTTGAAGTAGAGGTCATGTTCGTGAGCGACTTGGAGCACATCCCGCACTGCTGCGATATGGCCGTCGATACCTGAACGGGATGCGATGCCTATGTCATCCATGTAGACGCGGATCGTAGTTCCTAGGGGTTCATGTTTCAGAATGGTATCGCGGTATATAAAGTTCATCATGGTTTGGAAGGTAGCGGGGGAGTTGGTTAGGCCAAAGTACATAACCGTTGGCTCAAAGAGTCCGTAGCGTGTTTTGAAAGCCGCCTTCTCTTCGTCCCCTTCCTTGATGCGGACGTTGTTGTACCCCCAGCGGATGTCGAGTTTCGTGTATACGTCCGCGTTACTCAGATCGGTGATGAGATCCGTGATTAGAGGGAGGGGATATTGGTTTCGTACCGTGATGTCGTTGAGTTTACGATAATCCTGTACCGGGCGGAGTTTGCCGTCCTTCTTTTTTACGAAGAAGAAAGGGGATGCATAGGGTGACTTGGATGGTCTTATGTATCCTTTCTTCGTTTCTTCCGTGATGAAGGTTTGCAGTGCTTCGTCTTCTTGCCGCGTCAATGGGTATATTTTGCAGTCCAACGCGGTCGGCGCGTTGGGTTTTAATTCGATAGCGTGGTCCCATATTCGTTTGGGAGGGAATCGGCGCGACTCCTCTTCACTGAACAGCCTTTCGTATTGACTGTACTGTGGTGGTAACACTGCTGCGGTTGTGTGTTGTTTTGCCTTGATTGCCAGCTCCGTGGCCGTAGTTCGCACCGTACATTGTTCCTTGAGTTGGTGCATGACGAGGTTCTTCTCCCCACTGGTGAGGGGCTCTGTGGTGACGGTGCTGATGATCGGTTGACGTGTTATACGGGGGTTTACGGACCGAATGACGACAGGTAACATGTCTTTGCGTATTGTGGCGTACTTCCACGTGAACTGTGGTTCGAACGTGGCCAACCATGGGTACCCTAGGACGATGTCCTCGTTTCCAATATCCGTGAAATGGAATCTCATTTCCTTATGAATTCCTTTAGTGCGTACGTCGAGGTCCACATAGTGAGTGATGGACCCCCCTTTGTTTTCCGTATTGTCAATATTCCATATTTTCCGGGGTTTTTCCAGGGGAACCAGTCCCAGCCCCATTCGTTTTGCGAATCTATGATTCATGAAGCAGTCAGTGGCTCCGCTGTCCACTAGTGCTTGTATGTCGGCCATTGCGTGATGTGTGCGAGTTGAAACAGGGATGTGCATGGATCGAAAACGCGTAGTTACTATTACAACATCACGAGAATGTATTGCCCTCACCCAGGCCGCTGGGTTCAGGCGCTTGAAAAATCCTCCCTCTCCCATATTCCTTTCATTACGATCTCTTGTACTTCGTTGTTCTTGTTGGCAATTGTCTGGAGTACCTGCGCTGCTTCTTGTTGCGGCGTAAGATTCGCTGTTGCCCGAACTTGTGCAGGTGGTTGCTGCGCTTGTCGTTGTTTGCGGGGCTGTGTGCAGTCGCGACTGAAATGTCCATATTTTTGACAGTTGTAACACTGTACTCCCCTGATGTCACGAGGTTGTCCTCGTTGCACGTATCCCCCCCTAGGTGCGTATCGCCCCCTCGATCCTTGGGTGTATGGTCGGAAATTTGGGTCGTTTGGACTGAATTCTTCGGACCCCGCGACAGCCACTGTGCTGTTATCGACTTCTCCTCCGCGCGCCCTTGCCCTGGCTGACGTGTCCATTGCATCTGGATGTGTAAGGTGTGGAGGTGGGAAGTATCCCCCTCGGTTTCCGGTGCGGCTTCGGTACTTCTCCAGGTTCTTTTTCCCCTCGTTGAAGTGGTTTTGTAGGTGGATGTACTGTTCTTGCCTTTTAAGGAGGGCCGCCTTCCACCCTTCGTAACTTTGCGGGTTGTCAAGCGTGTAGCATTGCTCGTAGAGCTTGCACGGGAGTCCCTTGGTGAACACATTGATCACCATGGGCGAATCTGCTCGATAGCCAGCACGCCGGACTAATTCCTCGAATCTGGACACGTACTTGTCAATGTCTGTCCCTTGCATATATATCCCTTCCTGTAGTGCCGTCCGCGCCTGCTCTTGTTCCAGTGTGTTTGTGAATCGACGCTTGAAGCTTCGGTATACTGCTTCCCATATCCTTTCATCGTCTTCGGGTATTCCGTTTGCTATTTGGAGTGTCAACCACCTGGTATGAGTGGTGATCCATTCGTTGAGATCGTCCCCTTCCAGGAAAGTGAGGAATAGGATGGCACGCGAATACGCTTCGCGCATTGTCTGTGTGTGGCGATTCATGCCCCTATATAGTTCCCACTTCGTGAGAAAGGTTTCAGTGGCCTTCCTGTCACCGCGAAAAATAGGAGGTGGCTGTCCTTGTAGTTTGTTATAGTCCCCCCTTCCATTGGGGTCAGCTCCTGGTGGGCCTCCGCCTCCACCACCTCCTCCGCCTGGCGGTGGTGGTCCTCCCCCGGGTGGTCGTTGTGGGGGTATTCCTCCAGGGTAACGTCCAGGAGGTCCTCCTCCTCGCGGAATATTTGCGGGTACTCCTTCGCCTTCTACACGTTGTCTTGCCAGATAACTCCATACTCGGCTCTGTTCTCTGTCCGATGGAGGGTCGGCCTGATTGGGTCCGTACATTCGTTGGTTTGCCAGTTCGTCGAGTGTTAGGTGGTGTCCGGTGTTCGGGTCGATGACCCGCTCTTCTGGTTGAAGCGGCGTTGGTGCTCTTTCTTCTCCACGTTCTCCTTGTAGTCTTCGCTCTGCCAATCTATCAGCGAGCCTGTTTTCTTCTTCGGTGTACGTGCGCGTTTCCGTTGCCATGACTGCTGGGGATCGGATAGCGATTTGCTCTGCCTGTGCGGCTAGGGAATTAATACGTATCTCGTCAAATCGTCTTTGCTGCTCTTCCTCAGCGTCGGGTCGATCCCCTACTTCGTCTTCTGTTGTGGTTTGGTCGGTGTCTTCTGATGGCGCTGGTGCACTGTCGTCTTCTGCTCCGTCTATTGGACCCCACTGGTCTCGGTGTACTACTTCACTTCATAGAATGTTGCAGCGATATTCTGGTCCTGTGGGTCGGAGTACGTCCCACCGTTGTCTGCGAGGGCTCCAAGCAACTTCTGTCCAGCACATATGTTCGGAATTGAACTCAACTGGGTAAACTCTTGATGGTCTGTTGGGTAGATCTACCCAGTATCCGGTGACGTTGTCGACCGTTCCCCACCACGCGTTTCCAAGATAACGGATGGGAACGTTTCGATCTCCTCTTCGTTCAATGGAGTATTGCGCGAATACCCAACTATCTGCAGTTGTTTCGGTCGCCACGGTGGGAGCTTGGTCTTAATGTTACGTGTCTATCGGCACGTGGCTCGACTTGAGCAGTGGAAGGCGACACAACTGATCGACGACTTAGCGATATGACGGCCCCTATATGGCACGTGATCGTGGGAGTATAACAGTAAGCCCTAGACGTGGGACAATACTGACTCGAGGAAGATAACAATGAAGCAGACTCCTATCGAGAGGAGCGCAAGACTTAGACCAATGAGAAAGGATAGGACGGATGAAGACAGGATAGATTCAAGAAGACCAAGCTGCGGACTACGGCGCAGCTTGGCTAACCTTATATACATATACACGAGGGCTTTAAAGCGCCTCTTGAAAGGTAGGTAACCAATCATGTATAGTATGGTTATCGTAAGTGTCCGTCCGAGTCATATCGTACAAACCAATCACATCCTTATCCCTTATCGTACAGTACTGGGTTATCGGAACCGTTATCTGTGAGTCACATACCATTATCACATGTCACCGGTCCGGGGATACGAGCTACCCGGAAT
This sequence comes from Lactarius psammicola, assembly GCA_025769895.1. Lineage (NCBI taxonomy): Eukaryota > Fungi > Basidiomycota > Agaricomycetes > Russulales > Russulaceae > Lactarius > Lactarius psammicola. The sequence goes on from WTXK01000205.1 coordinate 13,526, forward strand.
CCTGTATCGTAACACCATGGTACATGTTGGCTTGTCATTCCATTAATATTCACTCTCACAACTACCCTTTCACCAATTGTCTTCTTGGAAACATGACCAAGAAGGAACTATTTAATGGGGAATGCTGTATATGGCTATTCATTTACCTGCAATGATCAAAGGCTGGCTTAAGACCAGAGATGGGGGAAACCCCATTTGACCCTGGGTGTTACGCCCTAGCAGGGGCGTTGTGCAAGGGGTGATTCAAGGGTTCAGAGTGTCTGTGAAGACACACACTAATAGATGAGCAAAGACGTCTATTGTCTGTGATGCTACAACTCTAGTAGTGTCTAAGAGATGTCATGCACAATGTGCACAACTGACTTAGTGATAGGACACCTAGTCCGAAGTGTAAGACACTTCTCTACGCCTAATCTTGGTGGCGAACTAAGTCAATCAGGTGTGGCGTTGTTATAGTACAACTGCAAAGACTTCGAAGGAGGGTTTGACTCAATTAGAGTCGAGAGAGGTGGTTCACAAGATGAGAGAAGAACTGTTCACACCAAAGGTACGAAGGCAAGGTTGCTAGATTGCAAACGAAGCCAAGTCTGGCTTCCTACAGTATAAAGTACAAGTATATATAGTGCTCAAGTCACAAAGACGAACACACAAGGACAGACATATGTAAATGTTGTTATCTGAGGTTTTCTTATCCGAAGCACAAGACAATATGGAGTAAACCACATATGGAACAAGGGAGACACACCAATGGGGTAACAGAGATAACAAAACCGAAACAAAGGTAAGTGGATACATACATGGGAAAGGACTGAAGCGTCCGGATCATAACACTGGGTGATGTGCATTTTCTGAGGATTCATGACCCCATTTTGATGGCCCATTCAATTGTTTACACTGTCTGCAGTCTTACCATAGACTCTAATTATTTTCTGACTTGTATTATGGTTTCCTTTGGAAGGGTACATTTTCTCACTTCTATATGACAAGTGCTTAGATGGTGCAACCTCCATTATTTATAATTCTCAAATTCATCTATGTATGTAGATAAGACTGGTCTTGTACTCTTGTACTGTCCCAGAATAAAATGGTTCAAAAAAAAAAAAGTTTGGTGTTATGCATGTGTTATGGGGGAGACATTGACTAAACGAAGAGGCAGTGTACTATCATATAGGTACCTTTGCAACTTTTTCTCTACAGCCTCAACAACACACCGTGGAGACTTCAGCTTCTACATAGTCATAGAACAGTCTATATCCTATCATAAAGTACCTTTATTTTATTTTTTTCTTAAGTCCTTCAAAGCACAGCTGATGGGGCACGTTTGCAATATTTTGTCACGCAATGTCACACCATCGGCAGCATTCGGCAGTTGGAAGAGTGTGGAGGACTTGGCGGCATTGGGTGACCGGACTGTCGGTTCAATTACCAGTACTGGTGATGCCGGCTGCGCTCAGAAGAGGGGCTTGAAACAGTCACAGTCTTGTCACTCTTGAGTGAGTTTTCTACCCACAACTTGATCGCCTCAAGACTTTAATTCCAAACTTGTCATGAATGTTGGTTGTAGTGTGTTTCACAGTCCTAGCAGAAATTTTTGGTGAAGTAGTGGAGAGATCGGTGGATCTGTGTGGTGTCAGTACTGGCTCCAGATGACCTCCACAACATTTTGATTTTTCTGTATTTAGATACCTTCATGGATCCTCAATTTTATATATGATCTTACGACTATAGAACATAAAAAGGCTACTGTATTTTTTTTGGGATGAAAAGCTGCCGGGAAAGTGCTGATCTACTCAGATCTTTGAAAGTTGCAAGTGTGCAAACAGTTGCAAATGTGTTGACATGATAGTAGATGGACAATACACAACAGTGGATGATATGTTGGAGTGATGTTGTTGGAGTACTTAGCCACTCACTCACGACGCACCAGCGCCGGACAGTCTCGGGCCGGCTAGACCGGCAACACACGAACGTGTGGCGACTTGACTGATGCCATGTACCAGCTACGCGCTTGGATCCCACTCTTATGAAGTGAAGTCAATGCTCACTATGGAACAGCATGCACACATGAAAGCCATCATGCTGACAATTCAATTTGGCCCTCTACATATTTGGCACGTATGGAGGTCACGGCAGTGGGGATGGGGTTACTCAGAACCAGTGAAGACTTGGTTTCGATGAAATGAATGATGATGTTAACCTGCTATCTAGCTTTTGGGAACGTGGCAAGTACTGCAAAAAGGAGAACAAGTGTGAAAGGAAGGAGGATGAGCATTGGACATAGTGGATGTTCGCGGAGACGAAATCAAGGTGCCAATAACAGGAAACCCAAGATTGTTGACAAGGATCGCAGAGCGGAAACACTGTAGAAACACAATGGCTTCGGCGGGATTGTTTTGGCAAGATACCTGACATTTGCGTTCCTTCCCTTCTTTCAACTCTGTGTTCGGGGTACTGCTCGAAAAACCACTGTATAAATCAAACAAAAGTCGGAGAGTACTGGCGCTCTACTGCGATCGCCTCGTTCCCCTCCTTTTCTACTCTTACTAAAACTTACGGCAAGAGTCGGCTTTAGCGATGAGATCTTCTACAACAATGCTTTGTCCCCTTCCCTCCCCTCCTCGCTCGCTCCCTGTTTGACGATTATAACTTCTGATCGGGCCTTTATGGTGAAGCTTCTGCCAGAGAATCGCCTCAACGGCCAGTGGATGAGGACCAAATCTCGTTGCGACTCGGAGGGGTCGCCCGTTGTCCACGTTCGTCCATGTCGTCCAGGCGTTCCTACTTCATATCTTGAAAAGGCCAGTGCCTCAGCCCGAAGGGTTTGGGGGTTAAATGAATACTTTATTCTTCTTCTTGTGGGTAGGTGTCGCGTGGGTCGAAGTAAGGATGCGGAACCTATTCATCTATTTCGTGGCTTCTCATTCGTTGCAGCGACGTGTATGTAGTTTGCGGGTGGCACCGCAGTCACGATATCGCAGTTATTCAGTAGTTCCGAAATGGTGGTCTTATTCCCTTATTATGAGTCGCGTACTACTCCATACTAAGACCAACCCAGAATTGTATGCTGCAGGCCCACAAAGTCTGGCGTGCCGAGACCCGTCACCTGCCGAGCCGAAAATTAGCCAATGACGAAAATGAAGAGACACAAGTCTCGCGGGACGAACAGGATCCCATCCAATGATGGCCGAAAATCCGTCAGTGCCGCAGCCCGGGTTAGACCCAGATACGATGTCATTGATGCCCGCGCGGCCCTTGCCGTACAACCAGTAATTGAGGAAGCCGAGCGGGGGCTTACCTACTTGAAAGCCGAAAGTCGTTGAGAAGTGCGATTATGCCTGCTACGGTCTGTACATTGGCGGTTAGCTCGGTGTTCGGGGATGAACAACACAGAGCAGAGGGAAGAGGGAAAACGCACTGGTACCGCGCCGCTTGTGCCGGACGAGAGGAGAAGATTGTTGTTTTGAATAAAAGTGATTAAGAGCGCTTGCGCAGAAATGTCGGGGATACCTCGGCCTTCCGCGCTGCACAAACCACGAAAATTACAAAGTAAGAATAGGTCAGGTCAGGTCGCGGCAGAAACGCACTTGTACAAGCCATCATACTTGCTGCCAAGATCCCGCAGGAAGGTGGGCACAAGCCTCGTCCTGGTAGTCCGGCCGCGGAAAATGGTTCGAGAAGCCGCCACCAGAGAGGCTTGCCGCGACCTCAGGGCCCTCGAACGTCAGGCCGTCCGTCGTGCCGCCGACGGTGGTGACCCAGGGACCTGCGAAACCGTGGCGGTGTGGTGAGCAATTTGTGTCTGAGACGGCGTACTGCTTCCAAGGAGAAATCATAAAACTCTATACATACAGGTTGCAGGGAACTCGGGGATGAACTGGACTTTTCCGGAGCCGTCATTGGCCACGCAGTTCCCCCCGCCGACGCCCTTGTTGCCACTCGTGAAGATGACGCTGGCGCCACGGGCACCGAGTTGGGCGAACAGTAAGCACAAGGTCTTTGCATACTCTAGTGGGAGATCTCTCTCGTGGTTAGAATACGGAGTGACGATCGTCTGCGGGACGTTCGTCTCTTTGAGCATGTATCTAATCCACTCCATCCATGAGTCACCCTGGGCCGGTTCGTTATTGTCGTTTCGTATGAGAGGACCGCCGCCGGTGCTGTAGAAGATGTGCGGGGTCGGGTACGCCATAGCCTGCGTCCACTGCATGTTGAGGCTCCCCTCAACGGACGGGTTTCCCGGATCGAATGAGCCGCCGTTGACCCGCTCGATCCCGTAGGTCACGCTTACCGCATCCGTGCGATATCTGTTCATAAACGTCTTCAAGTCCACCGGGCTCAGGTATTCGTTCAAGAAGCCTCCAATCGCGATCTTATTCCGGTCCGTTGCGACCGGCACATAGGCAGACGTTTTGTACAGCCAGCGCAGGTCCGGCGGCGTGACTTCATAATTGCTACTCGACCTGCATCGTCACGAGCTCTCTCGACGACATATCCTCAGGTTCTCTGACGGCGCTCCTACACGGTGTCTGTTGTAGTGCGCGCGTGGGGGCAAAGTACGTCGTCGGTACGACGGTTTGCACGTGTGCGTGCAGCACCGCGGGGAGTGCATAGCCGATCGTGCGGAGAATAGTGGTGTCATTAATCCCTGTGCGCCGGTAGAGTTGGTATGACGCGCCGAGAAGTGCATTGGCTTGGGAAACGGGCACCCCGGTCAGCATCAGCCAGCTGCCGCCGTGTGTCGTTGAGATGGATGAGGACGGCACACCATGGTGTGCAAGCCAGGAGTTGATGAGCTCGAGCGTGTCTGGGTGTGGCGCGACAAGCTGAGCGACCTGCTCCCTCGACAAGTGTGCACCATATCTGCGACAGAGCAGCGGCAAATGTGAGTACAGTGTGCGTGGAAGAGTGTTGGAGAGGACGTGCTCTGAACTCTTGGGGTCGCTGACCCTGTGCAGCGTATCAATCAAGGCGCTCTCGTTGTGAGCCTTGAGCACAATGTGGAGGTCGATGGTAGTGCTAGAGGGAGGGTGACCAAGGGTATCCCAGTCTGGCGGGACAGCATTCCAGGTGTGCTTGATACGTATGTTGTCCCAAGGTCGTGCGAGAGACGTTGCGAAGTTAGCGAGGGGCGCGGCGGCTAGGACAGAGAGGACAGAGAGGTGGTGGCAGCGCATGATTAGAGGGTCACCGGGGGTAAAGAAGGCTAGAGGTGCAGAGTGCGTGCACAGGCAAACTGAGTAAACGACCGGGAAGTGGAGCTTTTATCGTGCGTCTCCAGGTTAAATGGAGATAGGAGCGGAGTTGCCTCGACAAGATGCGATCCATGGCCGAAAATTGCCCATGGATGCTATGGAGGATGGAAAGTCGGCAACTGGTATATCCAAAAATAGTAGATCGGAAATCTGTTGCGTTTAATCTTGATATGTATCACGTGTTCGACATGTCACCATCGGCTTTGGGCCTTGTCTTGGGTCTGGTGCGTCGACACGCGTTAATTCAATATGATGGAGGTGTTGAGCCTGTCACGGTTGATTGGTAGGTCATGTGTGGGTGGTGGCAGAGAGTGCCTGCACAGCACTGTGGAGGTCGGTGTGAGGTTGGACAGTCAGACGGGGCAGAACCATGTACTTCGTGTCGTCACGGCAATAGAATGTTGTGAAGCTGACTGCCAGTGCAAGCTGCGTAACGTAGTTCGGGTTCGAACCGGCACACTGTCCGAACAGGCCGTGAGGTGCCTTCGGCACTAGCGTCTCTTATTCAGTTCTTAATTTCCTCTCCACTCCACTTCCATACCTCATTGCTTTGAATAGTTACATTCTTTCGTCAGTGCAAAAACAATGGGACAATCACGCCACTCCACTGCGTCTCATGCTAGTGGCACGGGAAAGCGCGACTCAGTCTTTGGGAGAGAGGGACTAATAATATTGTGTACTTACCTGTTAGAGGCGCAGGAAAGCGTGACTAGTAAGTACACAGTAAAGTAAACAAACACACGATTATAGCAGTAAGGTACTGACCCCACACAAGGGAAGGCGATGGAAAGCCGTATATTACACAATGACGGGCTGTGCTATACACAAGGTTGCGCGAGATGGGCCAAGTCGCCCCGCGGCTCACGAAATGACTAGATACCCTGGTGCGTTGCTCTCTGGCCGCGGTGTACATTAATTAATGGAGTTGCTCTTGTCTCTTATGCTCTCGCACGTCCCCCCCAGTGATCTACACTACGACAAGCGGCACGGGTACCAGCGCCTCATTTGGCCAACTTGCTTTGGATCGCTCACTGGACCAGCACCATCGGCACCCTTTCTGTAGGTTGGAGGCAATTGCTCTATCTCCTTAATTCTAATATGTAGTTTTACTTGTTGATAGTGTCCACGGCTTCACCACGTTATGTCTGTATGCTGACGTCGGTGTCCCCCCAGAAAGGACAAGTTCAACGGCGACATGGCCAGATTGAAATGGTACTATGTATCAATGCTCTCGTGTCCCTGTGTCCGTGCGAAGATTAAATGGCGTTCATCTCTAGGTTGGCCTTGGGCCGATTTCCGGGGTTTTCCCTGTATATGACCGTATGATTGTTGAGTTACTTCACACAGTGGGAGCCGGAAGGGGAGGGTGTAACAAGCTTCTTTATCACGGTGTCCCCTGATACAACAATCTACGTCCTTTGCGGCCATCGCTGAAATTTTCAATGCAGCGCGGAAATGTCAGAATGATACTAGCCCTCTCTTCAGTTTTGCATAAGTCGGACGCATCAATATGTGGCGATGTGCGGAGCCGAGCATCGGACCCAGGGCAACAGGGGGAAGTAGGAACGTGACCTCGTCGCGAATCATTGAAGCCACTGGGTGCGGGAATCGGTCTTTAGGAAACAACCTGTGGGAAATCATTTTCATTGTGGGAAGAACTCAGTCCGGACTTTGGGTCTCTCACAGTGAATAATACAGTAGTAGAGGACAGTAATATTTGGACCTCATCGAAAGATAGATCTTGTGTTTTATCAGGAATATAGTGTAGTTTTATGACAAAAAGACCGATTCCATCCAGGCTGCCCAACATATCGACACATGTTTTGTCCTTACAGTACTGTAACAACTTGAAGACAAAGCCCAGAAGACCTGTTCCTATCTGCCGTACGTAGTCATGACATGTCATCTATGGCGGCCGTGGCCGTACTAGTGGGTTCCGACGCGGGATTTGTTGGCAGACTTTGAAGACATACGGAAGAGTAACGAACCGCTCTTCGTCGATAACTTGGTGTGAAAGCAGCGGGACCTCGCGACTTGGGTCATTGGACTTGCTTATCCTATTGTTATGTAGTAGCTTTGCGAGGCGCGTTTCATTATTTCAAAAACCTTAGTTTCAACATTCAGCGGCGCCGGGCATGGCTCGATTCCAACATATCTCGGCTAGTCTAATGAAACCTGAGCGACTATTTGCAATGACTTACTACAGTATCTATGTGACTCGAATGCCATTGGCCCTTCCCTATATACTAAGCACGTTGCACTCAAACGGCTACGGCCGATTTTAGTTCTCTTGAATGTTGTTACAGTAAGGAATAGTCTAATTTGGTCGAGTGAGCCAGAATTGAGCGCAAGGTTGAGCGAGAAATCGGGGTGTCCGACAGATGATGTGCCTTTCGGATGTTCGGGTTTGGCCCGGCCCGGCGGACAGCAGTCCACTCCTGCCAACTTGAACTGAATACCGTTACGCTCGGGCTAGTGAATGTGTTGCGCGCACTGGCACTGAATGGTTAATGGTAATTTCCTAAGTTACACAACAAACCATTCTTCGCACTGATACTCCTGATTCCACTGGCATGGCGACTCGGAGTGGAACTAGCTCAGGCTGCCAGGGTCCATTGATCCACTTGTCGAAGGCTTTGGTGCATCTCAGTCTTGCCATATCTAGTTCTTCTACCCCTGTTTGGGTAGTCTGTTTGAGCGCTTCCGGGTTTGTCTCAAAGGTGTAATCAGTCTGCCCTTGGGAATTACGGGTTCGTTCTAGCAGACCGGGCCCCGCCAGCGCCTCAAAAAACTCCACTACCCACTAAACAGCGGGCTACATAAAGCCGTGTTCTCAACGACCCTGATGCTGCGGACAACCTTCTGTTGCCCTTTTCTCCCATGCGCCTTTTCGTAATCGCTGCTCTCTTTTTGAAGCCCGTTTTTGCGGCGGTGTATGCCGACCCTTCGACGTTGCCCAATGCCTCTTACACATATATCATTGTAGGAGGTACTTCCGAGCATCTATGCATCTCTAGTGCTCTCTGACACCTGTCTAGCGGGCCCGGGGGGTAGTGTCTTGGCAAACAGGTTGAGCGCAAATCCGAACAATCGTGTACTTTTAATCGAAGCCGGACCAAGGTTCGTCGATTTTATTTCTACGTTCGTCTGCCAGTCGGGGGCTTATCCACCCCAGCGATACGGCCAATCCTTCTATTCCCATTCCGTTCCTTTGCCCGACACTTGCGCCGTCCATTGTCTCATGGAACTACACCACGATCCCTCAGACCGGTTTAGGAGGGCGGTCAATCGAGTATCCCCGCGGACGCACTCTTGGTGGTTCGACTTCGATCAGTACGTCGGCTCACATTCAGGCGCCATAACTACAGACTTAGTATTCCACAGATTATATGGTTTGGACTCGTGGACCAGCGAGTGACTTTGATCGATTAGCCCGAGATACTGGTGATCCCGGATGGTCGTGGTCCTCTCTTCGGAGCACGTTGATTGGGGTATTTCCTCCGCCCTTTCCGGTACTTCATTGCCGCAGCTGCCTGACTGCTGTCCTCAGGTAGAAACCCTAGTTTCTCCCCCAGATGGTCACGACACGACTGGGGAGGTCATTCCGGCGGTTCACGGTTCGAATGGCCCCGTCAAGATCAGTGTCCAAGACACAACCCCTCTCGACTCTCGGATCTTCGACACGACGACGCAGCTCTCCGAGTTTCCATTCAACCAGGATACGAACTCTGGGGACCCGCTAGGAGTTGGTGTGTTCTATTTGGCTCACGTAAATTCTATGAATGTAACCCAAATGTTTGCAAGGTTGGGGTCAGTTCTCAATCGGCAGTGGCCAAAGGAGCAGCGCCTCGACATCATACCTCACACCTGCGCTCTCCAGGTCGAACTTAGATGTCTTGATTAACACTCAGGTGACCAAGGTGGTCCAAACTGGCACCCGGGGTGGTCTTCCAATTTTCCGCGGCGTCCAATTCGCCCAGTCCGCTTCTGGTAAGGAGACCTCTGGCTGCTCTTACAACCGTTTGACATGTCGCCGCAAGGCTCGCTCTTTTCCCGTAATGCTACAAAGGAGGTTATTCTCGCAGGCCGGCGCAGTCAATACACCTCAGATACTCATGCTGTCGGGAATCGGTGATAGTGCACAGCTCAGTCAGTTCAATATCCAGACGATCGTAAACCTGCCCGATGTAGGCAAGAACTTGCAAGACCACGTCGTGCTTCACAATGTGTTCTCCGTTAATTCCAACTTTACAAACGACGACATCATCCGAAACACGACGCTTATCCAAAATGATCTAGCACAGTGGGAAGAATCCCACACTGGTCCGTTTGCCACGTCTGTCACATCTGAAGTAGGCTGGTTCAGGCTACCAAAAAATGCCACAATCTTCAAGACAGTGAACGATCCGTCTTCCGGCCCGCAAGCTCCACATTATGAATTTATCTTTGTCGTAAGCCTCTCCCGGAAGCTTCCCCTCGTGGGATGTCATTGAGCTTCTGTCCTCAGAATGGGTTCATTTCGGCCTGTTGAGTCACCCCCTACCACAGGTCACTTCATGACGATTGCCAGTATCCTGACGACACCTACCTCTCGTGAGTCATGTTAAGTTACTTGATAACAGCGCTTCTAAACATGAAATGGGGCAGGCGGATCAATCACCCTTGCTTCTGCAAACCCATTCGACCCACCTAACATCGACCCCGCATTCCTCAGCTCGGACTTCGATATCTTCACTATCCGGGAAGGGGCAAAGGCAGCGCATCGTTTCGCCGGCGGCGCCAGCATGGAGTGACTACGTGATCGGACCATTTGGTACTCTTGCTGATGCCAAGACGGATTCTGAGATCGAGGCGTTTGCGCGCAGCCACGCCTCCACGGTGTTCCACCCAACCAGCACCGCCTCCATGTCCCGGCACGACTGCCCGCATGGTGTTGTGAACCCTGATTTGAGCGTGAAGAAGACAGTTGGTCTTCGGATTGTCGACGCGAGCGTTTTGGTACGTGTTTCGTTGATCGGGTCCGCACTCAACGGCCTGATGCGGTTTTTTTAGCCGGACGGCCCGGCTGCCCACCCTCAAGCAATTCTCTACGCCATCGCGGAGCGAGCAGCGAAACTAATCGCTAAGGACAAAGATTAGTTCGTCGCCCCTGACCTAACCGTCGTCCATCCGTTTTCTCGATTGCTCGCATGGCCGCATTCCCACATCTACTGCCTTGCAGTTCTTAGGGTAATGCCAAAGGGTACACATAGATTAGAATGTCACTAAAGTCTACGATATCTTTGTTCTTCTGGTTCATTCTCACGTCCAAAGCACCTACAATAAAATTAGTGGTTGGGTAAAGCGTCACCCTAAAAAAGTGGCCCAACACATGCTATTCTTTACCAAGTACCACGTCTCCCAATCGTCTCAACGAACACCTTAGCCTGAGCGCTCGCATGCACTGTGTCTATCAGACAGCTGAGCACGATGCGCGCGGGGTCATTCATCTCCTCGAAGGCACCAGAGGGCGGATAGTCCGAGTCAGGCGGTATGGTACGACATAAACCATGGAGGATACAAGCGTCTAGAATTAGGCAGAAGTTCTTCTTGCCAACGTTTATGCTGTGGTCGACGTGGTGTAGAGCCGTTCGCGGAGTCGCGTGACCAAAAGCACGCGGGTCAGGCTGGGCGACGTAGACTAGACGTGCTTATGCTGGAACACCGGGCCGTAACCCGGGAATTCAGTGGGACAGCAGGCAGAATACGAGCCAGGACGACTCGGAGATCTGGTACGGTAATTGGAGAAATAGGGCGTCGAAATAGGGCAGTTCTACTCTGAGCAATGTCGCCGACGGCCCCTGCTCGGACCCTGTGATGATGAGTAAAAGAACGGGTGAAAGATATCGTTGGATAGGGCACGTACTTACCCTGGACGCATTTCAGATATGGGTGATGTTGGAGTTGTACATTCCCCTTGGGGGAGGGAGGAGATGTCAATTCAGCCCGCGCCGCACTGGCACCGCGGCACGCTTAATCCGAAAGAACGAGCGTTTCGAGGGAGAAGCAAGAGACAGAGACAGAGACAAAGCTACATCTGCTGTAGTTTGGCGGCGATCTGCGGCTGAGGGCATGAGTTCGGATAAGGTTTCCGGCGGGTGAGAGTGGGTAGCAAGGTGTGTAATGCCAGTATTGTATATGGGAAATCGTTGGTGACAGGCCTCAAAGTTGGAGTTCTCTCGATTGGAAGTCGCAACCAAAAACGTGCTGATGGGCCGCAGTCAGTTACCATAGATCAACGGGGAGGTGGCATTTGACAAGCTCCAAGCGCCGCAACACGACCGCATAAAACTGTAAAGCACAGCAGGGCAAGATGTTTGCGGACCTCGGTACGTTGCTTCGACAGTTCCAACAATTCTCTTCACAACGCGGATCGAATGGCCCACCCCTACAGTGTACTCAAGTGGCCACCTTGTCACATTCCAGCAGGTCCGAGTGCGTGGGGTGGAATTGGGCATACAATAAAACCAAAACCAGTCGGCCCCACCTGAATCGAATTCCGAGCCGGTATTGGTCAGCAATTCTGCCAGTGACAGGCGTCCATTCTTTCCACTGCTGCGAGCTGGATCATGATCATGATACAGTACCAGCGAATGTGTTGCGCGCACTGAACATTTAATGGCAACTGCAAGGTCACTGGCTACCGGCAGGGAACTTACACGGCAACCTATTCCTCTACGCTGGTAGCACCTCCTGATTCCCCCAGTTCAAGTTGGCGACTTGGAGGGGAGCCATCTACCACCATTCAAGTTGACGCTTCTTGATGGCCCTTTGACGTATCTCGGTCTCGCTATAACTGGTTTCTCTACCTTTGTTTGGGCAGTCTTATTGAGCCACTTCTCGGCTTGCCTCCAAGGTGTAATTAGTCAGCCCTTGGGAATTACGAGTTCTTACTAGCAGACCGGGCCCCGCCAGCGTCCCCCCGGAAAGCACCTCGCTTCCCACTAAACAGCGGACTACATAAAGCTGCCTTCTCAAGGACCCTGATGATGGCATGTAGACTTCCCTTCTGTTTGCAGCTTCCTCAATGCGCCTTTCCTTCTTCGCTGCTCTTTTTTTGAAACCTGTTTTGGCGGCAGTGTATACCGACCCTTCGACGCTGCCCAATGCCTCTTACACATATATCATCGTGGGAGGTACGTCCGAGCGTCTATGATATCTGGCGCTCTCCGACAGTTGTCTAGCCGGCCTAGGGGGCAGTGTTTTGGCAAACAGGTTGAGCGCAAATCCGAACAATCATGTACTATTAATCGAAGCTGGACCGAGGTTTGTCGATCTGTTTTTTTGCTTTATTTATTTCTGCGCTCGTCTGTCAGTCGGGGGCTTATATACCCTAGCGATACAGTCAATCCCTTTATTCCCATTCCGTTCCTTTGCACGGCACTTGCGCCGTCCATTGTCTCATGGAACTACACCACGGTCCCTCAGACCGGTTTGGGAGGGCGGTCGGTCGCGTATCCCCGCGGACGCACTCTCGGGGGGTCGACTTCAATCAGTACGTTAGTCATGTTCGGATGTTATGACTACAGACTTAGTAATCCCCAGATTGTATGGTCTGGACCCGTGGACCGGCGAGCGACTTCGATCGATTAGCCCGAGTTACTGGTGACCCCGGGTGGTCGTGGAAGTCTCTTAGGAGCACGTTGATTGGGGTATTATCTCCCCCCTTTCTACTTCGCCGACGCAGCCTGACTGGATTCCTCAGGTAGAAACCCTAGTTTCCCCCCCAGATGGTCACGACACGACCGGGGAGGTCGATCCAGCGATCCACGGTTCGAACGGCCCCATCAAGATCAGTGTCCAAGATACAACCCCTCTCGACTCTCGGATCTTCAACACGACGACGCAGCTCCCCGAGTTTCCTTTCAACCAGGATATGAACTCTGGGAACCCACTAGGAATTGGTGGGTTCTATTTAGCTCACGTCCGTCCTACGAATGTAACCCAAATGTTTGCAAGGTTGGGCTCAATTCGCAATCGGCAATGGCCAGAGGAGTAGCGCCTCGACCTCATACCTTACACCTGCGCTCTCCAGGTCGAACTTAGACATTTTAATTAACACTCAGGTGACCAAGGTGGTCCAAACTGGCACGCTGGGGAGTCTTCCGATTTTCCGTGGCGTTCAATTCGCCCGGTCCGCTTCTGGTAGGGAAACTTATGTTGTTCTCACGCCTTTGATATGATGTCGCCAGGCTCAGGCCCACTCTTTTCCCGTAATGCTACAAAGGAAGTTATACTCGCGGCCGGCGCAGTCAACACGCCGCAATTACTCATGCTGTCGGGAATTGGTGATAGCGCACAGCTCAGTCAGTTCAACATTCGGACGATCGTAAACCTGCCCGATGTAGGCAAGAACTTGCAAGACCATGTCGTGCTTTTCAATGTGTTTTCGGTTAATTCCAACTTTACTAATGATGACATCGCCCGAAACACGACACTATTCCAAAATGATTTAGCACAGTGGGAACAATCCCACACTGGTCCGTTTTCCACGACTATTGGGGGTGACTTGGGCTGGTTGAGACTACCGAAAAACTCCACAATCTTCAAGACAGCGAATGATCCATCTTCCGGCCCACAAGCTCCACATTATGAATTTCTCTTTTTCGTAAGTCTCGCCTAGAAGCTTCCCCTCGCGGAATGTCATTGAGCTTCCATTTTTCAGAATGGGTTCGCGTCATCCGTTGACCCACTCCCTGCCACGGGCCATTTCATGATGGTTGCCAGCAACCTGATAACACCTACCTCTCGTAAGTCATATCACCCTATAACAGCGCTTCTAAATGCAGAATGCCTCAGGCGGGTCAATCACCCTTGCTTCTGCAAACCCCTTCGATGCACCTAACATCGACCCCGCGCTCCTCAACTCAGACTTCGATATCTCCACCATCCGCGAAGGGGTAAAGGCGGCGCTTCGCTTCGCCGCGGGGCCGGCATGGAGGGACTACGTGATCGGACCATTTGGCGCACTTGCTGATGCCAAGACGGATGCCGAGATCGAGGCGTATGCGCGCAGCCATGCTGCCACTGTATTCCACCCAACCAGCACCGCCTTCATGTCCCCGAAAGGCTGCCCGGATGGCGTTGTGAACCCCGATTTCAGCGTGAAGAAAATAGTTGGCCTTCGGGTCGTTGACGCGAGCGTTTTGGTACGTGTGTTTGTTAATTGTGCCCCCGATTGCTGTAACGGCGGCCTGATGCGGTTTTTTTTAAGCCGTACGTCCCGGCCGCTCACCCCCAAGCAGCCCTCTACGCCATCGTGGAGCGAGCAGCGAAACTGATCGCTGCGGACTAAGATCGGTTCACCACCCCAAACTTAAGGCCCGTCCGTTTCCCCGACTGCTCGCACGACCGCATTTTCCGCATCTACCTCATTGCCGTTCTCCGTGCCAAATTGTTGTGCCATCCACCTTGCGCCTTAGCTCATACTGTGTGATTATGATGTATAATGTAGATCTTAATTTGCATCTATTCGGCACCCCGCGACGTCCGGGTCCGGATGATACTTACTAATTACTAGTACTCCTCGTGCCCTCGCATCCTGGTGCTCGCACACTCTTTTTTTGCCTTCATGCGTGTCTCAAGAACTCCCCGTAGGCCACTTATTTCCTGCATGTGGAGATCCTAATATTTCTGAAGAACAAAAGACAACGCCACTCACAGTTTGATCCATCAGTTTCCCCGTGTGACGCCCAACAAGCTGATGGGACCCACATAACCCAAAAGACACTTTTGACTTGTTCGCGAATCCTGTCTCGTCACCATTGGTTTACTTGTACCTGCGACAGCGACTTCTTGTTCCCTTTAGTTTAGACAGGAACGGAACGTTGAATATTAAGAGCCGCATACTCGGACCCATGGGTCAGCGCTGGTCGGCATCGGCTTGTGGGACCCCAATTTTTATCGTTTGCAAGATTTTGCGTCTCGGCAATGGTCTCGGTTTTACCGTCTGACTCTATTTGCTTTTACTTGGGCAAATGTTGTTGTCATCTTCGACATTCTCATTCGGGGAGCCTCGTGCTACCTTATACTCAAGGTCGTCATATCTGACTGGGGATTGCACGAAGATATGCTCGGGACACAGCACACCCTCCGTGTTTCTACGAAATAGTAGCAGGAGATCCTGGCGTTCTTTTACCCTGGCGCCATCACAGACGAACTCTTGGAGTTATTATGCGAAGGCAGACGCAAGCCCCACAACGACGCAGCGATCAAGTTCCTGAAAAAGGCAGGGAAGACCATCCTGAATGATCGGACTCCATCCCCATATCCTTCTGTTTAGATGCCTTTTTCGCACCATTGGTCCCTATTTCTATGTAGTGATAAGCGAGGCTGCCATACACAACAGCCTTGCGGGGGCTCCGGATATTTATCTATTCGTATAGCATTCGTATTGCCACAGTGGATGAGGACGAGTGCAGCGCATACATATGACCTTTGCGACATGCCAATGAGCGGCCATAAGCATCATCGAGAAATCTCCAAGTGCGCACAGTCGCCTCTCCATG
Source organism: Lactarius psammicola (assembly GCA_025769895.1). NCBI lineage: Eukaryota > Fungi > Basidiomycota > Agaricomycetes > Russulales > Russulaceae > Lactarius > Lactarius psammicola. The sequence goes on from WTXK01000205.1 coordinate 29,325, forward strand.
GTCGATATCAAAACGAACTAGTTCGTGGTACGATCAGACCCACTGTAACCTCGGTGTTAGCCACAGCATCTGGCACTGGTACCAGCGTCGTCCTCTTGGGAACCTAAACGGCCTCAGCAAGCACATAGCGGCCTCTCATACGCGTGGTGCACACACGGCAACACGATTCACCAAGCCGTGGCGCTTCACCTTGCGGCGCGCAGTTCCGAGTCGTACACATCACCCGCGCACTGGCCCGGGTCCAAACTCGCACAGGAGCCGCGCGAGCGACTCGACGTACACACGTACGCGCACAAATCTTGCATTGTACTTGCGCGGGAGTACAGTACGTCATGATCTCCGCGACCGTGCACGCGGTAATCACGGTCTGAGGTAGTAAATCGCGAGGGAGTCGAACTGACCTGAGGAATGCCCGCCCGGTTGAGGTCACGTGACGGATATCGGCAATGGCCGGATCTAACGAGCTGATGTCCGTCGTCTTTGAACGTCGAGCCTGTATAGTAAGCTCGTCGTTCTATGATACTCTCCGCGTGATGCCCAAGCTTCTCTGTGATTTGCACGGGGAAATATGGCCTTGCTGTGCGCACTCGACCACGGCCCTATATCGGTCGGAAGATCCGGTATCGTAGGCCCAATAACACCAACTAAGCTGGTTCTTCATCCGCTGTTGTTGTCGGAGAAGCGGGTGGGACAACCTATACAAGGTGTATCTCTCACGGCGTTTTCGTCTTCCCTTTTCCCCCTCCTTCCGCCTCGTATCCTCCCTTCGGTACCTTTGTATGCTTCGCGGTTGAGCCCATGGTAAACTGGAGAAGTTTCGATACCGTCTTGGACCAACTAGGCAAGTCATCGCGCATTTGCACCTATGAGGCCCTACGACGGAGACCCACACTAACTTTAGATGCTCAGAGGCCTTGCTGAAGGTCGTTCACTTCACGTCTGGGATGTACATGTGAGAGGTCTTGGACCATTCCGCGTTCTCTCCTAGAATGGCTCGGCTCAAACCGTATCCAGATGGGAGTTTTTCAGCGCCTTAAACTTTGAGTGGAGCTTCCTACGAGGGCGGCGGAAATGGAGTTGGACCGTTGGGGTAGGCTCTCATTTGGAAGTCCCGCGGGGCTGATGACCGACTCTCAGTTGCCGAGCAGCTGTACATCGCATGTCGCGTGACCACGTTGGCGGCAGCGGTGACGCAGATGACGGGCTTCGACTTTACGAGCGAGATCAACTGCAAAGTGTGTCTGGATCATCATTTTTTATAGATTGGCGCGTGCTCACGTGCGTCGACTCCCACTCTCACAGACATGGCTCATCTTTGTACGGGTCAGTCGCTTCATTTTAATTTTAATTTTGCTAGGTGTTTCGGCGCGGCTTACGGAAACCCTCCAGATATTCGCGAACACTTCGACGACCCTGGCTATGGCACTCTACGCCCTGCGCAGGTGAGCTTGGCGAAGTGAGAAACTCTCCGCTGCGGCAATGACACGACCTACTAGCGTCGCTGTTTGGAAACGAAATCACTGGCTTATTCTATTTATCGTCGGATGTCTCGTCACTAACATCGTTCTCTGGATGCGACGTGAGTGTGTTTTATCCTGTCGGGCGTCGTCCCCTTTCCCACATGATGACCGCTTGCCCCGTCCCTTAGTGACAGTCAGGGTGCGTATCGAGTTATATCCTTTTCCATGGAGGATTTCTGTTTTCTTAACATGACTTTGTTCCAGCCCGATGCAGAGTGGAACGAGGAGACTCGCATATGCATCATCACGAATACCTACCGCGGGCTACCGAACAACGCATCGATGCTCGCTACCGATGTCGTCTTCTTTGTTGTCATCCTCAGCGGTGTCTACCAGCGAAACTCCGGAAGGCATATTGTGACTACCATGTATCATGAGGTGCGCCTGTTTTTTTGCACTGGTTTCGGTTCTTTACGTTTCTCATGTCATTCTTAGGGCCTATTTTGGCTCGCGATTGCGACTTTGATACAATTGCTCCCTGTGGTGAGAACCTGTTTGGCACTGCCGTAATGCGAACCTGACACCTCCATCACTAGGTCTTCATGTCATTGGATCTTAACGGTAGGTTGCCTTTGCCCGTCTTTCTGAAACGTTACACTACTACTACCATATTTGTAGATGTCATGAACCTTGTAAGCGCACATGTCCCTTCTTTCCCTACGGCTTCTGAACTGGATCCCGTGATAGATATTCCAGACACCTGCCAGTAAGTAGATGTTTTAAGAGGGTCATATCTTTATAACAAGTCCTACCTACTTTTCCTCTACTGTAGTCATCTGCGCGTGAGTGACCTCGTGACCTCGTTCCCATTCACACTTTACCGACTCAAAATGACACAGCGGGATCGGCGCAACGCGGATGTACCGTAAAATCTTTGACCGGCATGCCGGGGACTTGTATGTACCCTCTTTCTTTCACCCCCCTTAGCTGTTGGGTCTCAGAGCTCATTCTCTTTCCCCGCTCACCGATAACAGGCTCGAATATCTCGAGAGCTCGCGCAATGAAGAGACGGGGGAGATCCTGTTCCGGCGGCAGTCGCTCCTTGTCGCGCGCCTGGGCCACGATGGCGACAGGAATCTCCCGCGAAGCGCGCCCCGGGCTCTCCCACCAGGGCGGGCACTAAATGAACTTTATGTGGAGCGATTTGGGGGTTGTGAGATTAGGCTAGAGGGCGCCGAAGCCGAGGCGCGCATGACGAAAATCGACCCTGACCTGGTGCTGTAAGGCGGTGGAGCCCCGTTTTGTGTTTATTTATTCAAGTCGTTGGGGTATACTGTACGGTACAGTTCTGTGGTGTATTGAACCCTATGTAGTACCAAACTATATACAGTAAGAAGTCACCGTGCACTCCCATGTGATGACCCTGAACCCCTCAGCAACCATCTAGAGCTTTTGTTGACCGGCTGTGACATCCTGTGTCGTCTACGTGACTGTGTTACAGTAGATATGCTCCGCGGACTACTGTAGGAGGATAAGTCTGGGACGAGTCAATGGGACATCGATGAGTTGGAGCCGATATCTGCGTAAGTCTACCGAATGGCGATCTGCATCGGCTGCGACTTCGGAAGCGGTCGCCGTGACAGGGCGGAATCCGTTTTTTTTTCTTGAATTGATTTATCCCACGGTGTCGTAATTGGTTGACGGCAGTTGGGCCTTCTCACCACACCACCATGTCTGCTGGGAACTGTGCGAGGTATCACAGCTCGCTCGTCGATGTCGAGCGATATGGGGTCGCCGCTGTGTCTCTTATAACGACATTCCGTCTGATATCAACGGATCTGAATGACTACTGTATTTCTTTACTTAGTGATCCGAAGCCGGTCCATGTGTGGTCGTCAAGCGGGATTTACACTCAGGCCACAGGGCTGTCAGGATGCGGCACCACAGACGCCAGGGGTGGTAGTACGGAAATAACCGACCAGAGAGTACACTACTACACTCCTTGCTACTGTATGATAGCACTATACAGTACAACACAACTTTTGAGTCTCATAAAGTGTGATAAGTCGTGATCGTTTAGCGGGAACCACGGAGAGAAGAGAAGAAAATGAAACGATCTTTTAATATCATCGCGACTGAGCGCTCGGCTAAGCGAAAGTGTCCGGAGGTAAAGTGTCCCCCGCCAAGCTTATCCGCTCCTGAACCTGTCAAGCGTCAAGAAGAAGACGGCTCGCTGTCCATATAATGGTCACCCGTTCAATAACACGGTCGCCTCCTTTCATTCTTCCCTCCCGCCCTTTCTCCCCCATTGTATGGGCCTCCGCTTGTAATCAACAATGGTCAACTGGCAAGATCCCGTCACAATCCTCAACGAGTTCGGTGCGTTTCTCTTTATTTTATTTCATGTTTCTTTTTCTTTTTCGTTTTCACTAATTCTTAATTTTTAAATTTTTTTTTTTCAAAAAAAAAAAACACAAACATTGACAGGCGCTTTCGTCAAGCTCATCCACGTCGTAGATGGAATTTATATGTGCGTCTCTGCCTCGCCTCCGTTCTTTGCAAACCCTTTGCAAACATCTTATACAAATTCTGTCAGCTGGGAGTTCATTTGCAACCTTAGCTTCGAGTGGAGTTTACTCCGCCGCCGGCGTCAGTGGCGATGGACCGCTGCTGTGGGCATCTCCCGCTCCTACATTACATTGAGACCGACTAATCCCCGAAAAGCTTTACATTGCTTGTCGGCTGGCTACCATAGCCCAGGTGATGTCGGACCTCGTTGGGCTTAACGTGATGGGTCAAATAAATTGCAAAGTACGCCCCAACTACCTGCTTCGCATGCTTTTCTCTAACCGTTATCCAGGTGTGGCTTATCTTTGTTCTTGTATGCTTCCCCGAATCCCGGTTTTTCCGTCCTGTATCTCTTCCATTGTAACGATGGGGCACATAGGTGTTCGGTTATGCGGCGACCTCACTCTCGTTGAGTTTATATGCCCTCCGCAGGTCCGCTCGCACATACATCCGTCAGCGCAGATGCTTAACTTGGACCTCAGCGTCGCAGTGTGGCAGCGTTCCTTGCCCATCACCCTATTCTCCATTGCACTCATATTGACCAATCTCGGAGTTTGGATGCGCTGTGCGTACCGTCCGTCGCGTGTCCCATCGCTTATCTGACTCGTTTCGTCCCGTGGCCACCCACAGGTGTTGTAGAGGTATTCATCACTTCCTTTGCAACATAATACCAGCAGACGCGCACTCACGTCAAACTGCAGGCGCAATCTCAGTGGGTGGCCTTAACCGAGTCGTGCTCGTGGCAGGGTACCCACAGGACGCTCTTGAACAACATCCTACTCCTGTGCACCGAGCTCGCCCTTATTGTACTCATGGCTAGTGGTATCTACAGCCACAACCCTGGCCGTCGTGCCTTCAAAATCATGTACCGAGAGGTGCGGGATCTATTCTCACGTGGAAGTCACGCCACCTAATCTGTTTGTATATGTTATATTAGGGTCTCTTTTGGCTTGTTGTCGCAGCGGCGGTGCAGACCGTGCCGGTGGTAAGGAATACAATATATGCCAAATCCAGTTTCAGTGTTAAGCCCATATCCAGGTTTTCCTCATCCTGGATCTGAACGGTGCGACTACTTTTACGCTTCGTCGTGGGTTAACTGACAATCGTCCGTCCTTGAAGAGGCTATGAATGTTGTATGTCGCGGCCGTTATCTTTAGAGAACTCGTGTCGCTGATGCATCCATTCGCTGCCTGGCGTAGATGTTCATAATCCCGTCAGGTATCCATTTCCGTCGTCGCAATATTACCACATTCTGATCAGTTACCACGCTTCGACCTTCTCAATAGTCATTTGCACGTAAGTCGGCGCTTAACACGGCGTAGTCTTCCTTCATATATCACTGACTAACTTTATGTCACAATGCGTCAAATAGATCGATAGGCGCAACGCGCATGTACCGTTCTCTATCAGACAGACAAGCGGGTAACGTGTATGCATATAATCCCTACGGCTCATCCTTGTTCCGCGGGTGGCGTCCCTGACAACGATACTTCTCACACACACACAGACTCGACTTTTGGGAAACGTCACGCGATGAGACCACGGGGGAAATTCGCTTCCGGCGGCAGACCCAGGTCGTCACGCGCACGGACGGCGGTCACGGCGCCGAAACGGCCTCTACAACGGCGTTGCCGATGGGTCGCCTGGTACGCACGCAGCCACCATCGGAAGAGCACTACGTGGAACGTTTCGTCGAACGCTTCGAGGCGCACGCAATCGAGCAGGATGACGACAGCGTCTCGATGCCGGATGCCAAGTCTGGTATAGATATCGAGGACGACAAACCTGCGACGGAATGGGTAGCCCATGCCAAGTAGTAGCAGCACAGACGGACGAGGACGATATCCTTTCCACGCGGTAGCCTGGACAGCGAGCGCAGTGCTTAATTGTTATTTTCTTTCCCTTTACACCGCCCGCCCACATGCACATCCGATCCTTTTTTTCCCTTATTATGTTTCTTGATTGTACATAACTTAGGTCCAGGAAGAAGTCTAGTCCTTTGACAAGGACCCCTTTAAAACGATATTTCCTTGGGCCACTTGTGTGTTTACTTGTAAGGTGTAGTTAATACAAAAGTGCGGGAACAGCATCGCATATCCACTTAGTCCCGTCATTTCGCTTTACTTCCCCGTCATCTTTGCGCCCGTGGGCGTGGGAGTTGTGTATCAGGTGGTGGATAAGGTTGTCAACGACAAGTGGGTGTCAAGCTCCGCCTCTTTAATTTGTCGTCGTCTTCGTCGTTCATTGTTGTTTCTCCGCCACGCTCATTGTTCGCTGGGGATGGAACTGGAGCTACTGGATGACGGAGGCACATGGTCGCTCTCCATGCTGTCTCGACATCCGCTGAATGGTTAGTTTCGAACACAATGTGCTTCGAATGCAATGTGCGTTTATCGCGCCTTGTCAGGTCTAGCGCTGGGCTCCCTGGTTCCATGTCACATCACCTGGCACTGCCGGCGGCTGTTTCCTACACACGAGGCAAACCAGGCGGTGCCAATGTGTCCCCAGCCAAAGGCGCTTCCCTCCTCGGCTCGCCCACGCACTCTCGCCAGTCTGCCATCTTCACTAACAAACCCCCCATCGCCGGTAGTGCCAGTTTGCAGAGCCATAGAAGAGACAGACGAAGTATTGACAAGAACTGAAGCTGAGCGGAAAGTATCTACAGACCCTATGGAAAACATCTGCACGTGACCCAAACATACCATATATAGAAAGGTGGCTGATCTTTTCGGTCTCCCCTCTTCACGCGCATATACTCGCTGCCGAAGTTATCGCGCGTGCTCGAATACCAACGTTTTTATCGTCTTAATACACTCTCGCGTGTCACAGCCGCACCACGACTGGGCTTTGAGAAGGGATCATACTTGTATCCTTCAGCCAAAATAACTATCAATCTGGGAGTCGCGAGCAGGTGCAAGCATCATACCGGTTTTGGGACTTCGAAAGTCGGCCCTACATTGGGGTCATATTTGCTCCGTGTAAAGTTCGATGCGGTTGACTGGTGCACAGTGACAGAGATACCAGTTTGTTTGGATTTAGACCCGTGGGCCTCACTCTGTTGCTCAAAGCGGATCGAAGATAGGTTGATCGCGTTATCCGGGTCGTCGGCCTCTGACCTCTCGAGGATGTAGTCCCGACTGTTCAGCCTGAAAGTGGAGACGGTGAGAAGTTGGACCCACTATAACAGACCGAATGGGCTCCTCACATGGCAAGCAACGAGTTTACACTGCCTATTAGACAATGTCAATTGACCATCTCTGCCCCTAAGGCCATTGTAAGCGTACATTTACCCATCGTCCATAAGAATGCCACCCAAATCATAGAGGGTGAAACCATGAGCTGGTCATCAAATAAGAAAATTTCACAAGGGAAAGATTGCGACCAGAATTTCTTACGCTGATGATCCCACCGATACTAAGGAGACTGCTTAAGTTAGTTTGTAATCATTGACCGACGTAAACGAGGAACCCACCTCGTCAGCAAACCCGTATTGATACTGTAAATCATCAAGGTCATGATTATAGAATCCGTTCTGTGCATGAACGTCAGCTAGGTCTACGGCATAAATGTCAAAAGGGCGAGCTTGCTTCGCGAACCCGGTCCTCTTGCGGTAGAGAGACCAGCACATCGCCGCAGCGATCAACACGTCCGCCAACGTGATTGCAACCATCGCTACGCACGGATTCCACTATTAAGCTGTAAGCGTGCGTGAATGTGGGTTAAGTCGAAACATACGATGAAGGCGCAAAGCCTGGAGAATCGCTTTATAGCGAACCTGACGATGGGTTTAAAATTATTTGATACACCTAAGGAGGAACTATACCTACTCTTTTATGATGAAGGCTAGCACGCAAAGTTTGAAGACAGTTCACGGATGAAACGGTGAACGCAAAGTAGGCAACTCACAAATTCCGAAGGCTACAAAGACGCGAAGGAAGACAATTTTTATGTACCTCCCAGGGGACAGCAAGAGCACTTACAGAAAGCAATAGCGACTAACGTCACCTACGAAACCACATTCAATGGTGCTTCGGTAAGTCAGCTACGATAACTTACGATGAGGATTGGGCAGATAATACTTTGGCTGACTGGCAGAAAATCAATTGTGACTTAGGAGCGCAGTAAACAACAAAGGAAAATAAAAGAACTCACCTATGTAAACTCGTCTGGCGTAAAAGCTTCGCTGCGTTAGAACAAATAGCAAGTTGGAGACAGTGTGCAAACGACGGACAGCTGCACGGAAGCGCCGACGAAGGCCTACAGTGATCATTAGTAAGTACGTGACCGTTTACCGAATGCGAAACGCACCCCGACTGGGATCTGAATCTACATCAGTCGGACGTAGCGTGAGTGGCTTTGAAGGCAAGATGCTTCCAGAGTTTGCGTACATTTATAGCCCTGGGGAATAGATCAGAAGACGACCCAGCCGCCCAAAGTGGGTTGACTCACCACATAATGTAGTCCAGGCTTTCGATATTGCCAAAATTCAGGACCAAGTACCTACTATAATGAGCCCACAGAGGACTGTGTGCGTATTTCCGTCTCACCAGTAGATCGCATAAGCGCATAGAATTGTGTTTGAGGTATCCATAACTCTAATGAAAACAAACATCGCAACTTCGACGAGCTGCAAAACGAGCGACACTACGCACAATAAGAATACGATGAAGAACTTGAGTGCCTTTGGATCTCTATTCCGATAGTGCCTGGGACTGGTTAGTTTATTGCATCCGGAAGTAAGGACGAGTTACCAGAAGTATGACCATCTACAAGAACAATAAATTTGCCAAGTTAGCACGAAAAAGGAGAACGCATTCACTCGGGCTCACGTCTGCACAATTGTCAAACCATAGAGCCTACAAATTTAATAGCTCAGGAGAAATGCCGGTAAGGAAAGAGCCTAAGGGAGCACTCACGTAGTACTGACAAGTAGCCCGACGAAAGCTGCCCCAAAGGAAGTCCGGATGTCGGCGACAGGAGAGCCAGGCATTCTGATGGTTGAGCTTCTGGTTTTCGGGGGATATATAAGGCCCCGCCCCGAATAAGTTTGACCGCAGCTAGGCACAGAGAATCGAAAAAAGCAAAAGAAAATAGGGTGCAAACGAGGAAACAGAAACCGGGGGAGGCCTAAACCGCAACCACCATGGGCGCTTTTTTTCCCGCACCAGGGCATCGAGAGGACACCCCTCAGATACAGAGGGTGCCCCCTCACGGATACAAAGAGGACACCCCCGGATACAAAGAGGGCCCCAACGATCAGTATACACACAAATTGAAACGAGGTTCTTCGACTTGAATGTGGCGATCATTTCGGAGAATAAATGCTAGCACAGGACCGATGGTTAAGAGATTTTTGAGGTTAGCCAATTTTGGCTTAGTGCTTTGGCGCTTAGACTGTCTCGGAAAATTCGGAAGGGAAAATATAACATATTATAATGATATAATTGATTCAATCAAAAATGGAATTAACATCGTTATAAACGGGTCCTAAATGCCTAAAGTCCTGATAATTGGTATTTATAATTCCAAGTTCAATTGCAGGAATGATTACAAGCGGAACCAATTATAAACCCTTTTCCAATTTTGCGACGTTACCTACAGCTAGTCGAGTGACTCTCCTTCCTCGCCTCTTCACAAAATGAAGGGTGGGGTCAGCTCTTCTCTAGGTACTGTATGTACATTGACGATGTCATCTTCGCTTGAAAGCCTCAGTCCAAGCTCTAACCGCCCACTTGGAGAGTTGTCCCGGCCCGCCTTGCAATCTATCAAACTAACTTAGAAAAATCTGAACCAAAGCCGAAGCCGCCAACTCGGCCCACCTTCCCAAAAAAAAAAACTGCCGTCCGATCATATTCGGCATACAGTATCTCCGATACAGTACTGTACAGCTTGGCCGATGCAGCCATGAATGTGATTAAACTAGCTGTCTGAGGGCCACTTGTGTGGCGGGAACAGCATCGCACGTCCACTTAGTGCCTATTCAACTTTCCCCTTACCTTCGTTGTCCCTGCGCCCGTGGTTGTGGTCGTCGCATACAGATGGTGGTCTTGGAGGAAGTCGTCGACGACAAGTCCAATGGCGGATATCATGCACAGTACGGAATGCAAGTGCAGACTTCAAGCCCGTGGCAGCGCCTACAGCAGCTCATGACATCTTGTGGGCGCTTGTCAATTCCGCCACGCGAGGGTGTTGAACTCGGCCGTCACTCCGTTAGCGTCATCGCCTTCGGTATCGGCGTTCTCGTTGTCGTCGTTTATCCGCTGCGCTCATGGTTCGCTGAGGTCGGACCTGGAGCTTTGGAGACTTTTAGACTACGGGGACACGCCGTCACTCACACTCCCCTCTCTCCGCTTTCCATATCCGAGTCCGAAGTCCGAGTCCGAGTCCGAGTTCCAAGTCCGAGTCCCTCTTCCTTGCTCCTGCCCTCCTCTCGCCACTCTTACACTTCTCTCACCTTTTTCTTTCTCTTCTTCTCGTTTGGGTGGCGCCACTGGTGTCCAAGGCGGGGGCTACGGGTTAGGACTACGGCGTACGTACCAACCATTTACGCTGCGCACCCGCGCTTCGAGATCTGCAAGTGCACAGGACTTGGGCATGTCGTTCCCCCGTTAAGATCCCCACACAGCCGACGGATCGAGGGTGGCCATCCAGGAAGGCCCAGAACAACATCCTGGGTACATCGCGGGGGAGGCAATGATGTCTATTCCGAGCTCGACCTGGACCTGAAGGAGTTTTTGAGAGCGCGTTGGGCGCAAATGGAGCCGGAGGAGAGGGGAGAGAGGCGGAGAGAAGAGAGGGACATCTGGCGCGAGGGTGCGCCTGTGCACATGCATTGAAGCAGAGAAAAAGGTGGAGACGAAGATGTATGTGCAGATGTAGATGAGGAGAGCGAGGTGAGTGATGGGCAAAACAGTGCATTTGTTATTGACACAGTAGTGGTTTGCCGGACGTGGCAGGGCGGCGCTGGCCGCGGGGGCGTCCCCCGCGACGGGCAGCACGGTCCACTACGGTACGCCTGTGGAGGCAGGCAGGGCGCACCGTCGACTTTTAGCTACACGCACGCTCGCAGAGAGTGGCGTGCACTGTCAGGTGCTCTGTGTGCCTGCTCCTCCTCCCCATCTTCCTACATTGTCCGGTGTTTGGTCTTTTGTTAGTGAGGGACAGAGGTGGGGCGCTTGAATTGTTGTGTGGACGGCACAGTGCATGGAGGGGCACGCTGGAGAGACGGTCAGATCTGAGACAGCATGTCGTGGATAGGCGGCGCCGGGGAGATGTTCAAAGCGGAGTCGATGGACTTTGGATGCGATTGGGAAGCTTGTTTGGCTGTATTGTGGGACGCGCTCGTTGCTATTACTTCTGGGGGAACAGCGTCATCAAGGGCGTCGACGGTATGGCGTGGGATAAGAGTGTGAAAGGGTGAGAAGCGGACCAGAGCGCACGATAGAGACTCGGGGCAGACTTGTAACATGTAACCCGACAGTACAATTTATGCTGCCACTGTGTTGCGGCCCACGCATCCGACTTTTCGCAAGCATTGGAAGCCTCTTTGGGCGTCAGAAGCTCGTCGCATCTTCACCACAGCGCGGCTGTGATTTCTTGCGTTGTTGGCGCTCGTTTTGTTGTTCTCATAGTCATAGGTTTCCGTGCTCGTGGGCGTTCCAGCTAGTTATTTTCTTGGTGTGTTGCCGGTGTGGACGGCATGTATGGGACCGTGGGTGTTCAGTGAAGTGGGTAGGCAGCGTTCCGAGTGGGGGTAATTGTGTATTTGTGACCCTTTTTCGCAGCGCTCCGGGGTCGAGTCTATGGGTGTATAGTTCTGATTTATTGAGGCGTGGGGGCCACTGGATTCGAGGACTACTGGTAGGACCGAGGTCACGGTTTGTTGACATTGCAGTGTCCTCTTTCTTCTCATAACATCCGGCATCTGCCGTGGAACTTTCGCACCATGGTTGGTGGTTGCGATCCAGGGAGTCTATAGTTTTGGGTGTCCTGCTCGTTGTAAGACTCAAGTACGGTCCGTTCCAACATCGCCTCCTTATCGGCGCACAGGGGTTTCTAGGGTTGTTCGTTATCGCTACATCGCTACAATGGCCCACTACGATATCTTTCGCGATCAGCTCGCAATTAGGTTCCCTGCCCACGGACATGCCCTCTGGGAGCCGTCTCCAGGGAATCTTTATCATGCCGTGGGGGTTGGCGACGTCGGTTACATTAGCAAAGGAAGATTCCACCGTCTCTTCAATATATTACTCCCCGCAGATGATCCGTCCCACGAAAACTTTGGTGTTCCAGATAATCACGAACCGTTCAAGCCGAACGTGCCAAAACATATACTATCTGGTATACTTCGTCCCGACAACTTTTGTTCTGCCGGAGTCACCTTGGAGTCCGATGGATTGGAGCACTTTGCCACAAGGTTGTCGAGATGCACAATTCAGGTGTCGTGCCACTCATATTCTCTCAGGCCAAGAGACCCCGGGGAAGTCTCGTTTTCATGCAGAGGGAAGCAAGGCGCAGTATTGTCCCTTCCAATCCAAGCCAAAAGGGAGGATACAGTAGTGCGTGAAGGTTTTGGCAAGTGGATGATGAAGCACATCGACCTCTGGTTCGCCTGGATTCGGCACAACGAGTTGGAAATCGACCGGATGGAAGATATCATTCTCGTCACTGGGACTGATCGCACAAGATCTTGGGCTAATGTCGCTTTCCTTGGGGGCCAAGCAGATGCACGGGTATCGTTTGGTGTTGAAGTGGTCCACTCCAGAATCAACTGGCAATTCTCACCTGAGCGCAAAACAGGGGCGGCGTGGAATTGGGGACCTAGTGGGGAGGTATGATGGCACGCTGTATTTTTTCACCAATAAATGCTGAGATACCTCTGACGTGGTCCCGTTCATGCTAGAACCTACCCGAGGAGCAATGTATATTTATTCGAGGGTATCGCGTCCGTAAACGCATGAAATTGTGGCCAAGGCTTGAAGCGGCGGCGGGACCCAATCCAGACCCAAAGGACGACGATTGTGAGCCGGACGCGGAACTCATATCGGTACCAGCTGTACCAGAGGTACAACGCTCTCTTAGCGTTTTCTAGTCATCGTCTTAAGCTCTCATAGTACCGCGACCCTCTTCACGTCATATTAGAATATATCGCCGAAGTGAGGGCCGTGGTCACAAGACTTACTTTTTCTCTGCACGTTTGGTACTAATATGCACTGTATAGGAGAGACCTAATTGTGATATGGTCATCGTTCATGACGACGACCTCGCACTGCTTGACGTGCTTGGTGATGATGCTGTGAGCAGAAACTTATACTGTACATTACACCGACTGTATTGATATTTTTACGCCTGCAGTCACTCGGAACTCTCCAACCAGATGTAGTGTTAAGTTTACTCCGAAGCTCTAGTCTAGTTATCCATGAGGTTGTGTTAGGCCCGGGTGAGTTCTTGCCCGTGCCACAGCTTTTATGTTTTTCACTGCGTCCCCCCGAAAGATCTATCATCCGGCAACAACTGTGCAAATGCTGATACAGAAATTGTTAGGGTGGCTTCTCTTTCAGCCACCTTTGAAATGCAATGTAGGTTTTATGTTCGCTGTCAGGCCTGCGTCGCTTCTGATAGCTCTTTGACAGTTTTGAGAACTTCCGCCTCGGAAGGTGGTCGTATTATCACCGCACGCACTCTCCAGCCCCCCCTCGGTATCAGCAAACTTCCCGTCGCCACCACTATGTCTTCACCTTCTCAAACACCCGTGTCATCTTCACAATTCAAACCAATCTTTGATGCCGCCTTGGGCGAGTACAAGAAAAAGACCGGGAATGACCTTTTAGATCACCAGATAGCCAAGGAACTGCAAACCTGTGACTCCGTCGAGGCCGTCCTGGACATAATTCAACATCTAGCCGAGGCGTTTTATAACTTCAGGGAAGGCGATAAGAGGTTAATGAAATACATCGGTGCATCGGTGCACGTCCTCTACAATATTTCTGCGATTCTTGGCGAGGGTGTTGACATAGTACGTGTCAAGAAAACAATTCCTGATGCCTGAGGTGCATTCTAGCATCTTCACCCAGGGGCTTTCTTCCGCAAAAGCGGTCGTTGTCGGATTTGGTGTCCTCCTCGCTGTTTGTTCATCTGTGTTCCTTTGTTCGACGATTTCAATACTGATATTTTACAGGCAGCAAAGGGTGTCTGGGCGAGCCACGATGCACTCGTCAACCTCTTTGAGCGCATTCAACTCTTCCTCAACCGCCTTGGGGTTTATACTCAGATCCCACCGACCGAGGATATGGTGGAGATACTTGTGAAAGTCATGGCCGAGATACTCTATATACTCTCCATCGCGACGAAGGAGATGCAACGAAGTCGAGCAAGTAAGTGATTTCTACAAGATATACTTAAGTAAGACTTGATCGCTTGCGTATATAATCAGGAATATATCTCAAGAATTTACTGAGAAGGACAGATATTGAGGACGCCCTGAACAGACTCGATAGACTGACACATGAGGAGGTTCGGATGGCGATGGCTCGGGTTTTGGAGATTATGAATGGGCTCAGAGATGGTGCACAGCCCCATTGAACTGTCACCTACTCCCCCACGTTGAACTTTCATCCTCCTAGATACAAAGAAATCCAACGGCGCTGTGCACCAAATAGCGAACGATATGGGCGAAATGAAGGACGACTTGGGCGAAATAAAGTGTTCGTGATCTGCTAACTCGTTTCCTTTGTTGTGGAGACTGAAACTTTGCTACAGGGATCCAGATAGAGCAGGACGTTCAAAATTGGTTTTCCCCGCCGGACCCGTCGGTAAATTACAACATCGCATGCGAGGCCTACCATGAGGGAACTGCCGTGTGGTTCTTTAAAGGTAGCAAATTCAAGGAGTGGGAATTAATCGGTTCCCTCCTCTGGATACATGGAAAACGTACGTTCCTTCCATCTTCCCCTGCTCAAGTGATGGTCTCTCATTTGCGTAGCGGGCTCAGGGAAGACCATCATTTGGTCTGTCATTTCCCAACTACCATCGCCAATGGCGGAAACTCATATTGACTAAAGTACCGCAATCATAAAATACGTTATGTCGTTGCGCGATGCCGGACTGGCCGCCTTGGCCTATTTTTATTTTGACTTCCGGAATGAAGAAAAACAAAACCTCCGCAACCTCCTCACCTCACTTCTCATTCAACTCTCCGCCTACTCGGAACCTTGTCGTAACATGATTTTCCGTCTTTATTCTATGCACAGGAAGGGCGCGAGGCAACCGGGCATTGGTGTCTTGATCGATTGTCTAAAGGAGATGCTCAAAGTTATCGCACATCAGCCGGCTTACATCATCGTGGACGCACTCGATGAGTGTCCCAACATGTCTGGGGTGCCAACCCCACGAGAGACGGTCCTTAGTCTTGTGGGGGACCTCGTTCGGATGCAACTTCCATCTCTGCATGTGTGCGTCACCAGTCGCCCGGAAATTGACATCAAGACTGTCCTCGGGTCATTGGCCTATAGTTCTGTTTCGCTTCATAACGAAAGTGGACAACAAAAGGATATTTCCGACTACGTTCACACCGTCGTTCACACGGACAGGAAGATGCGGAAATGGCGGGCTGAAGAGAAGAAACTGGTTGTCGAAGAGCTATCTAACAAAGCGGACGGAATGTAAGCGTATGCCCGATGCTCGACGATAGGTCCTCTTATCCTTTGTCGTACAGGTTCAGATGGGTATTTTTTCAGCTGGAGGCGCTGCGGAACTGTCCCCCATCGAGTCTTCGGCAGACCCTTGATCAGTTGCCCAACTCAGAAACGTTGGACGAGAAATACACGCACTGACTCGAATCCCTCAAGTGAACCGTGCACATGCCAATCGTGTGCTGCAGAGCCTCATGGTGACCGTCCGTCCGCTTCGTGTTGAAGGGCTTTCAGAAGAGCTTGCATTCGAGTTTGATACAGCCTGGGGAGCGGTTTCCGAGACACCGCGCGGATTGGCGGTCGATTCGGGTCGAATGACCTATACTACTCTCTCGCTTACACACGCTTACACCTTAAAATCTCACAACCCCAGAATATATCCTGTCCTCGATCTGTCTGACTGAACATTTAGTGTCCTTGGCGTCCTCAAAGACATCGAGTTCCAGCCTTTCATGTTCAATTTCAGCGCCCAATCTCGAGCCTCACTCGACCCCACTTTGCGAGGGCATCTATTTCGTAACAGCCTAAGCTACGGAGATCCAACAATGCTATCTAAGCTGTCTCCTCCCTCTGGCGCATTGCCAACAAGTGCTTCTATTTCTGTGTTCTTGTTCCCTCCTTTCGCTTCTGGTCCTCCAATTTACATACTTTGCATAGCTGTATGGTCCTCCTCGATGACGCCAAATGGGACCACAAAGAAAGGTTCTCATATTTACGAGTGAGACTAATGTGTTCGGGTCGTCTCGGGATTCGCACATTCACGCATCGTCGCTTTGTCCCGTAGACATGGCGCATCTTTGTGCGCCGGGTAGGTCAGACTTTTCTTTTATCAATATATTTTTGTGGAAAGAACTCACTGGCAAGCTCGCTGGCTCGCCACGGAATTCTCATAGATAGTTACGAACAGCTAGAGGACCCTGACTCTGGCTGGCGGTCTATGCGATGCGTGGGCGGGCTCGGTATTGTGAGACAAGTGATAGCGCGCACGGACGGCCATATCACCGAAACGGATTTGCGAAAAATTGAACAGCATGGCATGGTTATGACCAAGGAAGGACATATTAGCACCCTCCGCTGTTGAGCAAAGACATAGGGCACACCTTTCGCCGATGGCATCCGAGGGAAGCAGTGGCAGTGTGGCGCTCGATTTTGGAGTCACAGTGGAGTCACGGGCGCTCCGCTGATTTTCCGGGCGTGGTGTGTCCAACGTGGTGTGTCCAATTTGAAAGCGTAAACACGTAGTGTCAACTTCAATTGGTCACTCACATCCTCCCCCGAGGTAATACCTTACCAGCTACCGTTTTTGGAAGTACAGTGCCGAAAAGGTGAGTGGCGATAGTGACATGGCAGTGTAGGAAAGTTCTGTAGGTATGACATGTATGACAGCTTGATCAAGGACTTGGAATTGTCTGGCTCCGATCGAGTGGCGTCCAAATACCATGATCCTGATCCTAGGCCTACTAGCACTCTAAACGGGGGTTCAAGCCTTTCAGGAGGGAAATGTCGTCTCTTTTCTTTACTATCGCCCTCAGGATCCGGGAGGTTCTATCATAGGGCTGCTCTCTATCGCTAGACTGCCACAATGGCCCACTACGACATCTTTCGTGAGCAACTTGCAATCAAGTTTCCTGCTTATGGACACGCTCTTTGGGAGCCGAGTCCGGGGAGCCTCTATCATGCGGTACAGGTTGGCGACGTTGGTTACATTCGCGAAGGCAAATTCCAACGTCTCTTCAATATTTTGCTACCCGCAAATGATCCATCCCACGAAAACTTTGGTGTTCCAGAGTACCACGAACCGTTCAAGCCTATCGTACCAAAACATATCGACTTTGGTATACTTCGTCCTAATGACTTTTGTTCAGCTGGAGTCACCCCAGCGTCCGATGGATTGGCGGTATTTGCCACTGGGTAACTTGGATGTACACTGGCAGTCTGAGTGTGGTTTCACTCACATTTCTTAGACCAGAAAGCTCCGCAGAAATCTCGTTCTCATGCAAAAGAAAACCAGGCGCAGTATTGTCCCTTCCCATACTAGCTAAGCGCGAGGACACTGTGGTGCTAGGAGATTTCGGAAAGTGGATCACCAAGCATATTGACACCTGGTTCGCCTGGACACGACGACTTGGTCTGGGAATCAACCGGATGGAGGACATCATTCTGGTCACTGGGATTCATCGCACAAGGTCTTGGATTAATGTCGCTTTCCCGGAAGGCCAGGCAGATGCGCGAGCATCGTTTGGGGTTAAAGTAACCGCCAGTGATGATAGTGTTACCATCAATACGCATTTCTCACGTGAGCGCAGTCGAGGGGCAGTGTTGAATTGGGGCCCTAACGGGAAGGTACGATGGTATCAAGTTTATATCGGCCAACAAATCCCGGGGTACAGCTCATTGTGATCCTGTTCGTGTCAGGACCTACCCGAGGATCAATGCATATTTATACGAGGGTTTCGCGTCACTCGTAAGCTCATGATATTGCCAAGACTAAGAGGGGCGGCAGGACCCAATCCAGACCCAAGTGGCCACAACTGTGAACCAAACACGGACCTCATATCCATACCATCTGTACCAAAAGTAAAGCATTCTTCTTGTCACTGTCTCCTTTTAATTTTTGCTTTAAAAGTATCAGGACCCTCTTCACATTATGCTACAATACATCGCAGAAGTAAGTATTATAGACACAAATCTTACATTTCTTTGCGCATTTGGGACTAATATGAATCGCATAGGCGGCACCTAACTGTGATATGATCCTCATTCATGATGACAACCTGGCATTGCTTGATGGACTTGGTTATAATACTGTGAGTAGAAGTTTATACTGTCACACTACACCAACTATTTCGATATTTTCGTGCACACAGTCACGAGAAGCTCTGCAACCGGATGTAGAATTAAGTTACCTCCGAAGCTCCAAGCCGTTGATTCATGAAGTTCTGTTTAGCCCAGGTGAGCTCTTACCTGTATCGCAGCCTCTCTATTTCTCACAGTAGAGGTGTCTACCTAGACGATCTGTCGCCTGATAACAACGGTCTGCCGGTTGCTAATACAGAACTAATTAGGGTAGCTACCCTTTCAGCCATATATGAGAGGCAGCCCGAGTGTGAGTATTACGTCCTGCGGAGGTTCCTCAGCACTGCGTCGCTTCTGATACCTCTGCTACAATTTTGAAAGTAGGCCGAATGTCTGATTCAATAATGGGACGTATGACCTCGCCGGATCCGGCATACGTTGTTTCCTCTCGCGCCTCAGAGAGGCACCAAACACAAGTGTACGTCAGTCAAACCTCCTGATTACAACCTCTCACTGAACAAGAACGCCAGTCATCACCCACCCTCCTTGCCCTCACCTACACGTACTCTTTCTTCTTTCGCTTGTCACCGGGTCATGACATGACCTGTTCTTTTGCTAGCTGTGCAAATACGATCACCGTATGATGTGAGCCGCGGACACCGAGCCTACCAACCTTACGCGCTAGCCACACAGCCCTCCTCTCCGCACATCAGGAAAAGAAAGGCGCTTTTGGTATGTAGACAATGAATAACACTAACCGCTGACCTTCAATACAACCTAAGATCGGAATCAATGACTCAACACACCCAAACCCCGAACTTAATCAAGACATATACGAGACCGCGTATTTTCTTCGTGGTACCGCCCATTCTTAATGCTATCCGGCGCTTATTTTCTAATATAGTTTTCAGACTACCTTGGTTTCGAGCGAAATAGTACGCGAGTCCTAACGGACGACCAACCCCTTAATCTACCAATCAAGAAAAATATTGTGAGTGTACTTGCGAATTGTTGCGTCTATTTCTTGGCTAACACCGTTTAGCTTGCGGCGATGTATTGGTTGGTCGAAGGCGCTCAATCCGGTGATTCTCTATTCTTTTTTTGTAAGTGTCTAAACTTGCCCGTATGCCCACCGTTCCTAATGTCAGTCGTAATTTAGTCTCCGGACCCACAGCGCAAATTAAGGACACGAATGGAGATGGGCCAGATGGGCTAGACGAGGGTCCGTTGTACCTTTTCATGAGGTAGCTTTGATGCAATTGGACATTAACAGTCATGTGCACCATGGAATTCCTATCAAGTCCAGCTAACCCTTGGGTCATTACTGACAACGTAAGTCACTGCAAATGACAGCTGGACTACTCGTTAACCGATGTCATTACTTAGGATGTGCATGATATAATGATCAAGCCCCTTCCGCCAAAGTGTCGCCTAACTGCCATCATCGATGTGAGCCATCCTTTGCGGTACACGACTACATTGACAAGACATTTTTTATAGACCTGCCATTCTGGGACTCTCCTTGGTACGCCGTCCTTGAAAATCCTCGACTTTCTGACTCTTACCATATCTCAGATCTCCCTTTTATTGTAAGCGAGCGTGCCTTCCGGACCACCCACCCTGACATGTTCTGCTCAGTACAACTCGCACGGTATGCTGACGCCAAACAATCCAAGTGTTGTCGAGCGGAGGTCAAGCGATGCAGACGTGGTCAGTGCCGTCTTATCTGGCGAGAAACCAACCCCTACGACATCATTTCAGATCTCCTTGAGCGCCTGCAAGGACAACCAGGAGGACCATGTTGATGGAAGAGCCTCCGAGGCGTGGCACGGTGGCGCCATGCGAAGAGTGAGTCTCATTTAGCTGATTCGCCACTTTCATGACCCGAGCTTTCTGGTAGGTTTCACAGACTTTCAAGGAGTACACGACTAGCTCGGGATATCGTGTAACCTACCTCGATATTATCCGGAGTCTTTGGTATGTATGCCTTACTGTACTGCACACTCATCACCGAGAATATTATCACCAGCGCCGGTACGCATGCAAACGGCTTAAGGCAGCAACCTCAGGTGAGCTTATTCCAGGAGGTGATATCACTCTTATTAATCCCAATCATTGATCATAGCTCTCAAGCTCGAGCCCGATTGTACGCCTCTCCTCTGAAACATGCCGGGACTTAACTTACCTTCTGCGTTCTAGGATATCAACCAAGATATCAACCAACGGTTTCTCATCTAGGGTTGAAGAGGTTCATGATATAATATTCGCGATATGATGTAGGTAGGTACTCTCACACTTCTCTCGCACCGATAAAATGCACCGACCAGGGCCCATTTTTACTTGCCTCTCCTCTCCACCCCGGAATGTAAACACGCCAGATACATTCCAGCTTCAGACACATGACATAAAATGGGCGACTTCGCCCCAGTCGCCTGGTCTCTTTTCTCCTTCCTCGCAGCCCCCATTATCTTTTATCCTACTTTACTCGCTATCCCGAGCGCTCTCCTAAAGAATATACTAAAGGCTACACTCTGTCTCGGCCCGCGCCAGTGTCATCGGCCCCCTCCCCGGCGCTACATATAAATTCTTCTTTGGTATATGTAGTACCAGACACAGGGTTGGGAAACGATTTATCGAGAAATGGGGTATATAAAAATAGCCCAGCTGGAGTAGAACCCTGCATCCACTCCCGCTCGACCCGGACTCAATAGACACGGCTCATAACTCACACCATCTGTACATGCACGCGCACCCAGATTGGCCACAGGATGGTGATGTGCCACAGTAGCTGTCTCAGTTGGTCCGTGTGGGCGCGCAGGACGAAAGGAACATATGTCGGGCCAACGTTCGCGTACATTGCAGAAGGTATGACATCCGTGCGCAGTGCGCCGCGCTCGACCTGGAGAACTTTGGGAGCGCGGTGGGCGCGAGGCGGTGATGGTGATAGAGAAGGAGAGGAGGAGGAGAGGAACGTCTGACATGGGGCAGAGGAGGTGCCCGTGTACGCGTAGGGAGGCAGAGAAAAGATGGAATTGACGATGTGAATGCGGATGTGGAGAGGTGACTGGGAGTGAGTGATGCGGAACCGCGCCGGCCGCGAGCTCGAACCTCACGCTGCACTTTCCCTTGCCGCCCTTCGCTGCGTTTTTTTCGTCACAGTAGTAGTTTGTGGGCGGCACAGGCGTGTCCCCCGTGAAGAGCGGCGCCATCTACTGCGGTGCGCTGGTGGGGGCATACCCAATGCGCCGGGGGTGCGCGTGCAGCGCGCCGTCAACTTTCAGCACGGGCGCGGTAGCGGGGAGTGGCGTGCAGCTTCAGGTGCGGTGTGCCTTTGCTCCTCCCCATTGGTGTTTAGCTTTTGTTCGTAGGCGTCTCACTTTCTGTATAGCGCGCAATGACGTCCGATCTTTCCCTATATTCAAAGCCACGAAGAGCGCGCATTCGCGTTCATTTTCGTCTAGACGTCAAATTGATGTTCTTCACAGAATCAAAAGCTGTGCATTTCAAGTGAGCGAGTGATCTTCGCAGCTGATTTTGCGATTCCCTGCTCGGTCTCTACGCTCACTCTTTGAAACTATTCTTGCAATCAGCACATCCAAGGTATGATATTGAAACAGCTCGAGATATTCGGACAGCTTCATCTGATGACGAACTTCTTTGGCGTAGTCAAAGTCCGGTGACTCCGGTCTACCTACATGTTTCCTGTGAACGTCAACGATACGGAAGAGAAAGGGTCGAGTTTGTGATTATGGCCAAGGTTCTCGGTCCTATTCGCCCTTAGGGTAGTATGTGTCCGCATAACGTAAAGTTGTCTATCTAATAGCTTTCTGAGTCCAAGCATTTCCGACCTGTCAAATGGAGACATCTGCAGGACCTTGCCGCCGACTGTAGTTAGGACGACTCTTCCAAGACCAACGCTTAACGATGAAGCTCTTACACGTGTCGGGTGAAAGGATTCCACCCCTGGACACCACCTTTCAATTGAACCATAGGAACAATCGAAAACGATGGACACTCTTGCAAGATCTTGTTCGTGCGTGTGGTCGGCGGGATCCAAGACTATGGGCTGCGGATGTGA
Source organism: Lactarius psammicola (assembly GCA_025769895.1). Classification (NCBI taxonomy): domain Eukaryota; kingdom Fungi; phylum Basidiomycota; class Agaricomycetes; order Russulales; family Russulaceae; genus Lactarius; species Lactarius psammicola. The sequence continues at coordinate 51,917 of WTXK01000205.1, forward strand.
TGGTCATGTTTGGGAGGTGTGCTGGGATTTCGTTGCACCAGCGCCGACCGGAGGTCCCCCGAACTCGATGGACAACCACCGTGTCATGCTTCGTCGTTATTCCCGTCGCGTCGTTCTTCTAGGAGCCGCAGTATGATCAATTCAGGTCTTAGACGTCTCCCTGTGGGGGAGTGGAGCGCTTACATTGGTGTGCGGGAGTAGACGACCCTGTGCGTGGATGGCATGATGAAGGGACTACCGAATCTGGGGCTACACGTCCTGGTTAGGCGTGAGGCGTAGCGCGGTGTTGATGGTGCTCAGAGACGTACTGTATGGGGATAGCTTGTTCAACCGTATTGCAGGACCGTGCTCGTGGTTACCTTGGTATTTTAGGTTTTACATTAAAAAATTCAAAAATATAATCAAACCATTCACGAAAAAATGCCAATTCTCTGTACTCGATCTAAAAGTAAACATGGCGAAACATCTGATGTTGGAATGTTTTTCACTGTCCCCATGTTCTTCAGCTTGCTCACTCTATTCCACGTATCTCTTCACCCACTGCAACAGACGTCCCACTTACCTATGTCTCGGTTCGTCATGTGTTCCTAAGGTACAGCAGTCCCCGTCCTCGGGCGATCGTGCCTCCACTGGACTAGTTTTGTACTAGTTTACGTTTACTGCCCCAGTATATAAGTGCATATTCAAAGAAGAGAAAACGTCCCTCGTTTACACCTTGCTCCGCGCCGCTCCGTCGCCCTTCCTTTCTTTTTTCTTTTTCTATCCTCTCTGCCTAGTTGTGATCAAACTTATTCGGGGCGGGGCCTTATATGTACCCCGAAAACACGACGTAGCTCGATTGGATCGACATGCCCGGCTCTCCTGTCGCCGACATCCGGAATTCTTTCGGGGCAGCTTTCGTCGGGCTGCTCGTCAGTACTACGTGAGTGCTCCCTTGGGCTCCTTCCTTATCAGCACTTCTCGTGAGCTATCAAACTTGTAGGCTCTTTGGCTTGATAATTGTGCAGACGTGAGCTCGAGTGAATGCGTTCTCCTTTTTCGCGCTGACATGGCAAATTTATTGTTCTTGTAGATGGTTATACTTCTGGTAACTCATCCCCGTCTCCGGATGCAACAAGCTGACCAGTCCCAGGCACTATCGGAATAGAGACCCAAAGGCGCTCAAGTTCTTCGTCGCATTCATAACGTGTGTCGTGTTGTTCATGTTCTGGCTTGTCCATGTTCCAATGTTTCATTAGAGTCATGGAGGCCTTAGATACAATTTTGTGCGCTTATGCGATCTACTGGTGAGACAGTAACACGCACACTGTCCTCCATGTGCTCATTATAGTAGGTACCTGGTCCTGAATTTCGGCAACGTCGAAAGCCTGGACTATATTATGTGGTGAGTCGATCCACTTTGGGGCAGCTGGGTCGTTTTTGATCTATTCCTCAGGGCCATGAACGTACGTAAACTCTAGAAACGTCTTACCTCCATAGCCACTCACGCTATGTCTGTCTGATGTAGATTCAGGTCGCAATTGGAGTACGTTATGCATTCGGCAATCTGTTACGTACTTACCAACAATCACTGTAGCCTGCGGCCGTCGTTGGCGTTTGCGTGCAGATGTTCGTCGTTTGCACTCTGTCACTAACTCGTCCTAATGTAGCGAAGCTATTACGCAAGACGAGTTTACCTAGGTGTGTTTCTTTTTTTTCCTTTGTCGTCTGCGCTTCTAAGCTACACTTTGGTTTTCCACCAGTGAGCCAAAGTATTATCTGCCCGATCCTCATCGTAAGTTATCGTAGTCGACTTATCGAAGCACTTCTGAATGTGGTCTCGCAGGTGGCGTTAGTCGCAATTTCCTTCTGTAAGTGCTCTTGTTATCAAGTATATCCACAATTGTCTTCTCATCTTTGTAGCCTTTGAATTGTGTGGGTTACCCGTTTTGCATTCTCCGTTTCGTCCGTGAATTATTTTCAAACACCCCATGCTAGTTTTCGCCATAGAAGAGTAGCTATAGTTCCTCTTTGGGTGTATCAAATAAATTGAAACCCATGGCCAGGTCTGCTCTAAAGCGATTCTCCAAGTTCCACTCCTTACTTGTATGTTTCGACTCACCACATTTCACTCACGCTAACGGCTTAATAGTGGGGCCCGTGCGTAGGAATAACCGCGGCCGTGTCGGCGGAATTGTTGATTGCCGCAGCGATGTGCTGGTCTCTCTACCGCAAGAGGACGGGGGACGCGAGGCAAGCTCGTCCTTTTGACGTTTATGCCATAGACCCAGCTGACGTTCGTGCACAGAACTGATTCTATAATCACGACCTTGATGGCTTACAGTGTCAACTCGGGTTTGTTGACGAGGTGAGTGCCTCGTCTACGTTGATCAATGACCCTAAACTAACATAAGCAGCCTCCTCGGTACCGCCGCACTTATCAGCGTAAGGAATTTCCATTGCAATTTTTCCCTTTTGAGATTTTCTTACTTTATGACCAGTTCGCAGTTTCACCATCCTCTATGATTTTTGTGGCATGTTTATGGGTGATGGGTAAATGTACGCTGACAATAACCTCAGTGGCAGAGATGGTTAACTGACATTGCCCCGTAGGCGGTGTGAACTCTTTGCTTGCCATGTGAGGAGCCTATTCGGTGTGTTATCGTGGATCTACCTACTTCTCACCGTCTCCACTCAGGCTGAACAGTCGGGACTACGTCCGTGAGCGGTCAGACGCAGACGACCTGGATAATTCGTTCAACCTGTCTACGATCCGATTTGAATCCAGACAACCTGGTGTCTTTGTCACTGTGCACCGTCCGACGGTATCGGACCTTGCACGGAGAAAATCTGATCACGATGTAGGGCCTACTTTCGGATTTCCACAACCTGTATGACACTTGCACCTACTCGCGACTCCTAGGTTGATTGATATTTTGTCTGAAGGATATAGCTATCGTCCCTTCTCAAGGTCAAAGTCGAACGTCGGGATCTTGCGGATAAGGTCTTAGAAGGTCATGGCACAACTTAGGGGAGGGGTGCTGTAGATTACTTTCACAGAGGCAGTCCTTGAGACCGCTTACTACCCCTGTACGATAGTCTAGCACTCTTGACCTCTTCCCTGTCCGTATGTTATCATATCCACGTAGTAATTGGTGTTACGAGTACCGTCGTTCCCTGGCTGACGCAAAAATGTTGCAAAAATACACCAATCACTTTCATTACTGTAGTCCCGACATGCAGCGACCTACCTGTGTCTAGTAGCTCCGGGCCTGGGGTAGTGCCTAACAACTAGTTACCGTCTGGTTACAACAGAAAAGGTGAGGGTTTATGTGGGAATATTTTTTAGCATATCGCCCCGTGTAGCACTTCCCATTCAACATAAATGACTACCACTTGGAATTTAGGTTGATTATCCCAATATCCCCCCCCCTCCCCCCGGATAAGAGCGGGAGCAACCTAGTTACTTGTCGAGCATTAGAATTGAAGGGGCTGAGTACGCCTGGCGTGGGGCAAGGGCCCGTGCAATATTTTTGACGAGGCCAGGTGAGTCTTGGGGATGTCGTATAAGGTGTAGAGATTATTCAGATGATATGTATGTTAACGGTGAGTGTGTTATGCTCACCGCCTGTTCCGCCCTTCCCCCTGGCTTTGATGTGTTTTGCTGGTAGGATACCAAAGTTGCTGTCCCACATAAAGCTCGCTGGATTCCAGCTCCTTTCTCCTCTTGCATTTTGTGAGTTCCCATTCGTTCGTGTGCATAAGCCGGGCAATTAACTAGGAGGAGTTGAAGGTTTTCCTTGTGACAGTCGCAGGCCGGGCATCGCGTGCTATCTACACGATTAAACCTGTGTAGATATGCGTTCGTCGGATCCTATGCTTAAGTGGAGATATATTGACACGGCAGGAAAGGTGTCGTACGTATGACAGTTGGGGTCAAGGTAGGACCTCTCTTGTCACCACTGAACAAGATATAGCCCCTTTCGAAGTCGTGCTGCACTACTCGCGAATAGCGTACATTTCTGCACCTGCTACAAGCCTACAACATGCAAAATTAGCCCTCCTCCTCACATCCGTCGATGTTTGCTTTGCAACCACACAACGTACAGTGAAATAGGGTCGAGTCCAAAGGGAGTGAGTAGGGCATACAGAATGTAAGCAAAGTATGTGGGAGGTATGTAGTTGAGTTGAACATGATGTGATGATGCGTCTTTCAACACCAGGCAAGTTCGTCATTTTCTTCCCCCACGGATATCATTGGAGCTACATGTGCCAAACTAGAACACTGCGATTATAAATCACGGTACACCAGTCTTGGTATAACATTCAGGAGGTACTTCAGATGTTGTGAGGGCCGGTTGAAACCCAACGACCGACACCAAAGTTATTGAGCTGTCAATACGCCTCGGTGTCTAGTAGGCGATCTAACCCAAGCAAATCCAAACTCCTTTGGCCGGTACCGGGGTTTTTCCTTGTCGCGTCAAGGATCAAGCGTCCGCAACGCCATCAGACCTTCTTACGTGACAAACTCTCCTGGTTCGAGAAGTTCACAAAGTTCCAGAATTTCTTGACCAATGATGGGACCGGAGCCATCCCATCTCCTCTTCCAGATTTGGTCTGAGCCTGGATGTGGAGGAAGGAATCTCGACCTTGATCTTGACGCGCCACTGGTCGTTCTATCGCCGCCTATCTCGTAACTTGTCCGTGGCGCAGACCCGGCCACCAGTGAGGACCGGAAATCGGAAGAAAAAAAAACTGTTGTCCAGGCGACTGGAATGTTAGTAGAAGCTCGATTGGCCAGACACGAGGGACGCAAACCTCACGCTCCCCCCAAGTAATCTGCTTCCTTTGTTCCTTGGATGTTTCCTCTACGTCGGTCTGGTCTCTGGTAGCCGCACAGGTACCTCATATTTTGCGGGGCGTTCTTTTTTTTTTTTCCTACTGTATGTTTTCCTACAGTATGTCCAAGCGCCAATTTATCGTTATCTGACGTGTTGACGTGACACTGACGCTTTCGAGCTGGTGTCTTGTGGTCGTCCGCATTCTTGATCCTCGTGTTCCGTTCTGACACTCTAGGCCCTAGGGGCCCAGCCAGCCAGTCAACAAGTTCACGCGGTGGGCGCAAGCTCTTCCCCATCCACGACTGCCCGTGTATTCAAATCCTTCCAATTCGCGCGCATTTGCCCGTTTATATACACCACGATACTCACACACTGCTTGATTTCCCGTCCCCGTTCCGATCAAAATCAATACGTACGTCCTTCCTTTCTCGAATCGGGGTCAAAGAGAGAAGTAGCTCCCGACTCCTTTCGGAATGTGTACTCACGCGAGGTAGGAGATCCTCCGGCCCTTCCTTATTCACCTCCTGTTTTCCATTCCCTCGTCTTCTCACGACAGACTTTACCTGTGCAACCTACGTGGCGCTCCGTTCTTCGCCCACACGTGTCAGTCTCCCCGACGGGTCGCAGAAATGTTGGTTGTGAGAGATGGGACCCCCGGTGTGCGGGCTGCTGCACATCCCACAGGCTGACGCGGTGGGACCCCTCAATTTCTCACGACCACAATTGCACACAGTTGGCACAATTGGCACGGGCACGGGCACTGACGTTGGCACCATCACTGGCACTGGCACTGGCACCATCACCAGCATGGGCACTGGCACTGGCGCGGACATTGGCGCCAGCATGGGCACTGGCACTGGTACCGGCACCGGCATCGGCACCGGCATAGTCACCGTCATAGGCACGGGCACGGGCACTGGACTGGCACCGTCACTGGCACGAGCACCAGGCACGGGCTCTGGCTTTGGCATGAGCTCTGGCACTAGCTTTGGCACGGGCACTGGCACTGGCACTGGCACCATCACCGGCATGGGCACTTTTGTGGGCACTGGCACCGGCATTGGCACTGGCACTGGATTGGCACCATCACTGGCACGGGCACGGGCACTAGCTTTGGCACTGGCACTGGCACTGGCACCGGTATTGGCACTAGCACTGGATTGGCACCATCACTGGCACGGGCACTAGCTTTGGCACGGGCCCTGGCAATCGCCGTTGGCACGTTCACCAAAAACGGATAGGAAACAGGACCCACCGGCCCGTGCTCCCGCGAGCAAGCTACTTCACGGTCCTCGCCGGGGGAGCCGCATGCGAGCCCGAGCGCGGCGCCTCCCCCGTCCACACACACACTGCAGGAGTCAGTCCTTGCGCCGTGAGTGACTCGCGTAGTGGGCTCCTACAGTCCGACGGATGACACGTCCGGGTCGGGCCAACTTCCCACTCTATTGTCCTTGGTGCGTGGGTCGCGTGCTGTGCATGCATGGCACGCATATATGATCGCCTAGCCCTTGCCGCAGGGTATTCGATTCGATCCCCAGGGGCGCGGGTGAGGCCGAGCGCGAGCGCTAGTAGTTCGCGGAGCGCACACGCATGCATAATGATTGATGGTGCCCAACACATGATGCGTGCAGGCGTAAAGCGTCGCACCGTACCGTAACACCACGACATTGTCAAGGTGGCGTGCGGCGCACCAGCAGCGCCTGGAGGCAATCGTCCGCAACCAACCAACCGACTGACCGATCGACCTCACTGATTGACTGACCGGCTGACCGAACGACCAACCGACCAACCGAGAGTCCACCTTGATTGACTTTCCATCCTCTGGAAACGGGTGATCATATGGGTGCACGCGCTCAAGCACATGCGCCCATCAGATGTGAAGAGAAGAGAGAGCTGTCAACTGACCCTGCTTGTACAGTACTTCTGTTCAACCCTTTTTGTTTTTCCAAACCCCCCCTTGCTCCCGCGACGCGAATAGAGTAAGTTACTGTGCGTTGATTTGTCGACCGCAGTCATCACACGTTTCTTGCTGGCCGTCAACCAGACCCGACGAAGGGAACCCGATCGGCAATAGGTTGTAGTTCTTTCCTCACCCACACGCCCCCTCCTACCCATTCACCTCCTGGCGATATATATGTTTACAGGCGGTATATATTTATATCTCAAGTGCGAGAGGGCATGTGTTCGCTCCTGTTCGCCTTTTTTATGACATCGGTGCCTAATTCGCCAAGGTAACGTAAACGATCCACGTCATTCTCTCTCCTTCGGCTGCACCTTGTCCTTCCAATCCAATCTTATCTACTGTACATCGTCATGTGTTCCATTCAAGTTTTTTTGACGGGACGAGGGAACAAATTTCTAGAGTCGGAACCGAACCAGCGGGGTTAACGGTGTGTTAGTGTAGTAGCAGAGCCAGGCCCCAAACCACCGTAGTAACAAACAACAACCGCTTTTCAATAAGTAATTCTCGGCCACGGAGGTTGGCATCGTCCCATGGTCGCAAACGGTTCGTAATTCTCTTGTTCGTTTTCATTCTTCTCCGAGAAGCGCTCGCCTTGGGACTGACGCCCGAAAGCACGCGAAAGGTGCCCCAGCCGACCCAGTGCGCGCCAAAGTCAGCCCGGTCCAGCAGTCCAATCCGGTCCAGTCCGATCCAATCCAATTTTCAGCATCCAGAACCGTCGGTCGACTGCGTTGGTTACCACCGTACGCCATGGAGAATGACGAGAGATACGATGGAAGAGACGAGGTCAGCTGGGCTGGAACGGTGTTTAAGCGTGCGTAGTAACGACCTAATAGGCCTCATCCCGGCCCCGGTCACCGAGGCGATGACGTCTTCTTACGCTGCCCAATATCATCACGCTGCGCATACTGTATCCTCACTCATCAAACACATAGAAAGATGAAATAAGAATAGGCAAAAGAAATGGACATTATGCTTTGTCACAGGACAGGGGCGCTGGCTAATGATACACGGATTACCGAGGAACGTACACTACCCCTGTAAAAAATAGATAGGCGCTGCACAGAAAGGGGAAAAGGAAGAGAAACGAGGAGAAAACCACTAGGAGACGAGAAAGCCGGAAATGTTGATGTACTGAGGTGCAAGGATGGATGATTGGATGTTGGGTCGTGTGGGAGTGGGTTCGTAGATGATGGATATGATAAGAGTGATTGACTGGTGGCCACGCGTCTACACCAGTCAGCCGTAGCCAAAAATAAAAATCGAAAGCAGACATCCGCAGCCGCAGCCGGAAAATGTTGGCGGAGACGACGAACAAAAACTTGCTTGAAAAAGAATTCGAATTTTAGCAGGCGGCTCTGCGCAGCCATGGGGATATCTTTGCCGCCCGCCTCATTCCCCCCCTCCTTTCCGCACTTTCCCCTTAGAGCATCAATGATATGCGGGCATAGAGTAAACTTATGCTCCTGCTTCGTCCTCTTCGCGGATCGAGCTGAGCGAACGCATACGACCATGGATACGGCGCGACGATGGAGCCTGTGGAGGTGGTGATATATGCGGTTGCGGGACCGCGGGGGTATAATTTGGCGCGAGAGGGACAGTCAAAGCCGCGGGCGGCGATGGCGACGGTGATGGGGAAGTTAGGGACGGTGATGTGTTGCCAGGCAGGGGAGTACTATAGATGACGTATGGCTCATCATCCTCATCAGAACGACCCGCGAGGGATGGGCTGGAGCTGTAATATAGAGTAGGCACGTCCGCCGGGTCACGGGGCGGGGTATATTTGTATGGACCAGGGGAATGTGCGGACTTTGATGAAGACGTGGGTGACGGTGATAATGTGGGGGTCTGTGAATAAGGCACAGCATGTCAGAATAATTTCTCTTTGATTTTTCTTAACAAAAGCAATCAGGGGGCCGAGCGCCTCGGTGGAGGGACAAATCCGAGGTGCGAAATTCGAGATGAGGGGTTTACTCACCATGCCATGAGATATTCCATCAACCCAAGCAACAACGCGACGCATCCACTCGCGACGACGGAGAAACTCGAGGCGCCGGAGACGTTGGACCTCGAGCTCACGCTCACGCTCACTAGCGCCGGAACTCGTGGACGAGTCCTCGTCGGCAAATGGATCAAAGTTGAATGACTGCGGCCCCGGATGGGAAGCGAATGCAGGCACGGGAGGTGTGAGAGGTGGTTTGAGCGTATACCCCCCTATCGCAGGTGAATAAGGAGGAGAATATGGGCTATATGCGTGAGGATCGGCTTGCATCTGCTGGAGGCGAAAGAACGAGTCGTTGTCCTGAACGTGGGGTGGATAGGTCGGAACGAAGGGGTCGAAATCGAGCATAGATGGAGTAGGAGGGAACGGGGCAGGTGTGAGACGGGGGAGAGTGGGGGGCAGGAGGGAGGGGACGGAAGACGCCTGAGGGTTAATATAGGGAGAAGCTGACTCAAGAGTGAAGGCGCGAGAGAGAGCGAACGGACGAACGAGGAGATTTCATGAGGGGCGATCGGGATATTCTAGATCCGACCCAGTTCCCAGTTCAGTCCAAGCAAGTCTAGTCAGGAACGGGTCAGCCAAGCCGAGTCAAGTCACACATTCCGATTCCGACAACTTGCTTCCGTTCTCATTCGCTCCACCTCACTCAATCTTCCCGGAACACGCCGCTCCGGTTCCATATCGATCCATATTTCACACCGCTTATTTCTATCTTCGTCTCTCCCTCCGAATAGAATCGCCAAGTCGCCCCGTGGCCAGTTTCCGAATTTCTTTCTATTTCATCGATGAGCGCGCCGTGTTACCGCAAGTGACGTCTACCCTTTTAGCCACCCGAGTCATCGATTCGGGTTCATTTCATATCCTAGATTATGTAGCGATCAGCGCGCTCTCTCATTCTGCCTTGCTGTCAATCAATCAAGCACGCAGTGCTCCCAACAACACATCCCGTCCTGTCGCTGCTCGGTGATAGCGTCGACGCGTTGTCGTGTTTACTCAACAAAACGTTTACGCCTAGTTATCGCGTCAATGGTCTTCCGTCTCTGCCGGCGTCGTACCACTAAATCAGACCACCAATGTTGTCCAAACCTTTGCGGACCTCTCGACAACTTTGAATAATGTTTGGATGGTTCGAGCGTCCGGCACATCCGGCGGCTCGGCAGTAGAACTGGACCTTGTACATAATTGGTGCAATACGAGCAATCTAAGAAGCCCACTCAGATATGCGAGACGTGACGTGCGAAATTCTCAAAGGAAGGGGAAGAATATTAGAACCACTTGAAGCGCACTGTTATCCATTCGTTTACAGTATCCGAATAGCTGCGAGACGCAGAAGGATGCTGGGAGCTTTTGCTACGATAGTTCTACATATGCAACACGATTGATGGTACTCTAAGGGAGGTCTCCGCAGCGGTACCAGTACTGTACCTGACACCTGTGTGATTGAACTTGAATGACTGATGCCGAGATGTTTTTATTTTATATCACGCCTCACCTGTGCCTTGAATAAGAACGAATTTGACTGTATTGATTCTTATTACTTGTTTTCGGGGGTTTGAGTGGACGTGCCATCACCACCATCACATGCACACTGGCTGTGCGATTCCGGCACGCCCTGGTTTAGTTCCTTCCAGAAGTCTCTGGTTGACTGGCTGCAGATAAACGTTGAAACTTGTTATTGGGTTATGCGAAGGAGGTACGCAGATTTTCCCTCTCTTGTCTATCCAGCGACAATCACGGACAAGACAGATGTGAGAGGCTTCATCATCTGTGACACATGCGACAGGTATTCTGGCACACTAGGAGAAGCATTTTCCAAACATGCTGAACGGACAGACGGGAAAGACGGCGAATGGCACAATACTCCTACAGTTGCGGTCATTGGGGTGATCATCGCCATCAAAAGAGTCTATTTCTCCCCAATATCGATTTTTGGAAACGGCATACCCGACTTGGACGGCGCTAAATTTACTGATATTCGGAGCGCGCAGGACGTCGATGTCTCGTGTTCATGACACGGCAATGTGGGCAACCGGGCGTTCACCGTTGCTGGATCATCCAAGGAATGTAGAGTCTTAACCCCGGTCGGGGCGATCATACCACCTCGTGCCCGGTTCCAAAATCCTGCCGCGGCAATCGTACGACCCATCCATCGCTGACCCCATCAGTCAGAACGTCAGTACGTAATCATTTTACTTTATCCTTAGTCAACAGTCGGCTTTGCTTGACGGCGTTACAGTATATCCACTACGAGTACCTGCTCTATTCGATAGCTGTCTGTCGCTTCACACAGAACTTTCAAGTTACGTCGCGCTCTCTGCTTGGCACGTCGTGCGGGGTCGAGTCCACTAGAGGGTACGTGGGTACAGAAACAAGCCTAAAACTGGAGTCCAGAGTCCCGGATGGGTCCGAACGTCGGGACTTTCAGTTCAGATGCGCGATCGAGTCATCGGGGCCCGTGATAAATCCCTTTGCACCCCCGAGCGCTTAGAACGCGCACCGATCCATGTTCTGGCCCCACAAGCACCTGCAAAACTGTGTTGCGGCAATCCGCTTTTGTTAGTCGTTGCTTCAATTTTTCGCGAAAGAGCTTTGGACCCGCCCACGCGACGGCATCACGCGCCACTTTTCCTTAGGAATCCCAGGATGATGAATCAGATGCAGATGCTCCCGCTCGGTTCGAGGCGCGCCACCGATCGACGTGCTCGACAGACCATGCGCCGTTTATACCCGCTCTCCTTGGCTGGGGCGCGCACCTCGCGTCGGTCTCGAAATTAAAAAAAAAATAAGGTGCGTAAATAGATAGAAAACAAGGCGTCACTCCCCCACTCCTTTCCGCACACTCCGCCATTTATCCTCCGCTCTCCGCTCCATCGCCTCGATCGATAGTGGGCGGAATCCGAGCCTCGGACTGTGGGCCGTCAGAGAATCAACGTAATGTCTAACTTGAACTTGATAACTTACTAGTCGTGAAATGGGGGTCCCCACTAATTTTCTATTTTTTCGTGTGGCGATTCTGCGGCGGTCTAAAGCACGGTTTGACAGCGACACTAACTAACTCACTGTGCGCCAGTGGCGCGTGTCAAAGATGCTCGCCACTGGGAAAAATTCCGAGCGACGCGACAAATAAATATACAGCGCTGGCATTCGCAGGTCTGTGGGTCTGTGGCGTTCTTCCCCCTCACCTCCGATCGTCCCTTCCCCTCCCCCTCGCACTCGACCTGTCTTTCTGTCGCCTCCCCTGTATTCGCGACAGGGACCAGGTCCGGGTGGGGGCGGGCTAGGCCCGGTGAAGCAGCGCAGCCGGTTCGCGCGCTCTTCCTCGCTTGTCAACCCTGGGGGTTCCAGTTCCGAAACATTTTGATTTTTTTCTCCCAAATTTCTTGGCGGCGGCGGCGGCCTGCCATTAGGCCTCCTCTACGCAGCCGCAGCCGCAGTTTCCCCTCGCCTTTCGGTTGCGCGCAATGTCAGCTGCCGGACGATCGTCGGCGTTAGACTGACAGTAGCGCCCCCGCGACGTGGGGTATGGGTACTCTTGGGTGGGCCTCGTTTCAGGTTCGTCGGTCCGCGGGTTTAGGCCCTGCGATGCCCCCTCTTTGACCTGCCGACCCACCCTACGACAGGTCACATACATAGTGTTCTACTCTCCCACTCTGTCATTCTCCATTGGCGCTACTGAGACCCGCGGATTCCATGTGTGTCCGACGGGGATGCTGTAACGGCGCTCGTGGTGTTCCCTTCTTGCGTATCGTAGGCAGTTCGCCGTGCCGGTGTCCTCATCGGGCAGGCGCCTTCGTTGGCACTCGTTTCAGCGGTTTGTTGCTTGTTGCCGGTTTCTGTGTTACAAATCCGAACCTCCGGTCCAGCGCAGGCGCTGCCCGTGCGTCATTGCGGGAGTGACGGATCAACTTTATCCCACCATACGCCGGCATTTAACGCTGCGAGACGTTGATAGAATGAAATCTTATTACAACAGATCGTGTAGGAATGCTGTGCAGGAAATGACCTGAAATGATATTGTGACAACGTGTGACGTGTGACATCCCACTTTGGTCGTTGCATTACATTGTAATTTGTGGACTCCAATCGCAGGGATACATCCGTGGCAAACAGGAGAGGGAGAAATGCTGTATAGGAGCAGGTACAGTATACGCATGCGATGGTCGGACGAGCCAAGCACTGGCAGTTCCAGTTTGACTCACTTTCGACCAACCCTTGCTTGGCCTTGGCATCGCTTAGTCTTGTGGCACACGTAATCACTCATCCAACGCCAGTCTTTCAGCGAGCTGCCTCTTATGGCCCCCTCCAATACCAACCCACATGACGACACGCCGTACCTCGACGCCCTCCTCGACGCCATCCCGGATGATGCCATCCCCCCCGACCTAAAAATCGCGAGCACGTCCCACAGCATCCCAAAGTTCATCGACGCCGCACTGCGCCTCGCGTCCGGTGGTTCCTCGCGCCCAGACGACGACGCACTTCTCCGCGGCCCCTGGCCCCAGATCCAGGCGTCCCTCCAGCATGCCCTACACGCTCTCGGCTCTCCACCCACGCATGCAAAGCGCAAGCGTTCCCTCTCCCCCTCTTCCGCACAAGCGCCCCCCACGAACAACAAAAAACCTAAACACGAGGAAGAGGAAGATGGGGAGGAGGACCCACCGCACCTGACGTTGCATGCGCTCTCCGCGACGGCGCCCGTTCGGCACAAGGTCGATATCACGCTGCACGCGCGCTCCCTCCGCCTCGCGCATGCCACCACTGGCGCATCCGTCGCACGCTGCGCGCGCACAGAGCTCACACGCGCGTTCCTCCTCCCAACGCGCGCACGTGCTACTGGCGCACCGCAGTGGACTGCGCTGCTCCTTGCTGGGGACACGCCGACGCCACCGCCATCTGCTGCATCCCGGAAGAAAAATGGCGCCGGCACGGCGAAAGGAAAGGAGAAGGTGAGCGCGCGGTTCGAGTTAGCCTGCTCGGTTTCCGAGGCCGGTGCAGTCCCGCGTTTCACTACCCACCATTCCGCATCCACAACCACATCTGTAGTATCCACGTCTACGCCCTCGTCCTCGTCTGCGCCCCCGAATACGTACCCTCCTCCCTCCTCTCCGCACCAAGCGCTCCTTTATCTCCTCTCTTCCCTCTCTACCCCCACCCCGACCACGGCCACGGGCTCATACACCGCGCCCAAACTCGTACAAATCGAGCGCGGCGCACCGCTTGCGGGAATCACCGCCTTCCGTGGCGCACGCGAGACGTCACTCTGGTTCCTCGATGGTGCTGGGGTCCTGGCAGATACGCGGCCGGCCGAGTTCTGGGCGCTTTCAGATCTCGCGCGGGGCGATACGGGCGTGCGCGTGCGCACTGCGACGGGCCGCACGTGCACCGTCGTCCTTACCAGGTGCCCCGCGCCCCGCACCACCCCAACCGAGGAAAGCGAAGAAGACGACGAGGGAGAAGAGACGGAGTTTCAGATGATCGATGGGAAGGAGAGAGAGAGGATCGTGGAGTGGGCGCGGAGGCATAAGTCCGCATTTGGGATCGCCATTACGCGGGGGGAGGGGGCGGAGGCGGGAGGTGCGGGTACGAGTGCGGTGGGTGGGGTGGTGGCCAGAGGAGACTCGGACTCGGACTCGGATTTCGAGCAGGAGAGTGAGGAGAGTGACGGCGGGTCCCCGTCGCCTAGTGGCTCCAGTTCCGACCCAGGCGAGCATGAGGGCAGCGAAGAAAGTGGCAACGAAGGCGGGGCGAGTGAAGGTGCCGAAGGTAGTGTCGAAACAGAAGGCGACGATGGCGACGATGAAGAAATAGTTGAGCTCGACCCAAAACGGCACCCACTCTTACGCGCGGCAGAAGCAGGCGCGATACCCAAGATGTCGCGTGCTGCGGTAGACGCTGCTGTTGGACTCGTCGTTGACGACCTTGTCGGACGGGGATCTGACGGACCCGGACCGCCAGCACTACCTCCTACAGAGCATAGACACAAGAACGAGGACGACGAGGACAGTGAGGAGGAAGACGAGCTCGAGGACTGAGTACCGAGTACCGAGTCGATGCGCAGTGTTATTCCTGTACTCTCTGTATTAACGAGGTCCTATAAGGGGCTCCATATGCGATCCGAGTCTCGAGCAATTAGTTCAGAGGACCTTATCAAAAGGCTTGTCTTGTTGCTATGATGTACAGTCAATAAGAACAAGGTCGTGTGCGTGTGCGGAGGGAGATCAGGCACTGCATTGTCGTGGCTGCCGTCTGGATGGATATCGCCCTCATGCGTCTGGGCCACATCGTCGTCCATATCAATACCAAACTTGGCATCCAGCACCGACTGGGCGTCATCATCTAGCCCAACACCCCGCGCCTCGAAGAGCTCTCCTAGCGCTGGCTGCGTGTGCAAATCGGCAACGCGGTCGTGGAGGCCGTTTCGGTGCCGTGACCGTCCGTGTACTGCATGACGACCTGTCTCACAACACCGAGCCCACCTGCGCAACGCGTAGAGCACCAGAGCCAGGTTTGTCGAGGTGTTCGCAACTATCTGCGAGGGGCACGACGCGTGAATATTGCGTGAATGCATGGATCAAGGCGTGAATGTGGGGATCCAAAGATGACCCAAACATATTTTGCAGTTGATTTCACTCGCAAAGTTGAAACCTCTCATTTTCGTCCCGTCTGCCATCAACTGGGGACTCAGATGATACAGGACAGGACACCATGCAAATTGTTTGAAAGGAAGGACGAGAAGCGAAAGGAAGGAACAAGGGGAGATGAGAGCACCGAAAGAATAGCACTCATATCGGCACGCACCAGAGGAAGGAATAATACTGTACTATAACTATAGCACCACAAATCAGTCACGGCAGTCCCTGAGGCTTGTCATAAAAAGATTGAAGCAATGAATGAAACTGAATAAGGCAAGGAATAAAGGTGCTATTACATGAGTATGAGATATTGTATGCATCGCCGTTACTTCTAGGCGTAACTCGGTTATGTTTACGACGTGTTCTAGCAATTATATTAGGTATTCCAGTCTCCTACTGTACCTAGGGAAATAGGTGATGAACGCGTTCACCGGTCAAGCCGGTCCGGGAGTCCGTAAGTGGCCGTACCTCCAACCTCCGAGTCCAACTTGAACATACTTTCGGGACTGCTTTCTACGTCACGGTCATCTGCCTTCCTCTTCGTCCCTCGAGTGGACCTAGTGGGTCCAGCGGAATTTTCGCCGTGATCGGGCAACACCTGTGCGATGCCGAGCCTCCCAAAGTAGGAGGCGGAATATATTGGGGTGTTTTGGTCCTCGCCACTGCCAGTGTCCGGGACGTCGTTGACGTCTACATCATGCCCCAGCAACGTCCGGGAAACACTGACACCATGATTTCTGGAGTCATGCTTGCCTGGTGACGCTGTATGCAACGGTGTTTCACCCTGCTCGTTCTCCAGGTTTGCGTCTGCGCCATAGTCAAGGAGCACCCTTGCGATCTCGAGTCTCCCCTTGAAAGCCGCAAAATGTAGCGGAGTCCACTTGTTCTTCTGTGGTGCATTCACATCCACACCATGCTCCAGCAGTAGCTTTGCAATGTCGGCGCCATGCTCATGGGAGTCGTATTTTCCTCGTGACACAAGGTGTAATGGGGTCTCGCCCTGGTCGTTCTCCAAGTCCCCGTTTGCACCATGATCAAGAAGCATATGTACGATCCCGAGCCTCCCAAAGTAGGATGCGGAGTGTAATGGAGTATTTTGGTCCTTGTCCGGAGCGTTGACATCCACAGCACGCTCCAGTAACATCCGTGCAACATCGACACCGAGTTTTTGGGCGTCATATTTGCCTCGTGACACTGCATGCAATAGTGTCTCACCCTGCTCGTTCTCTGGGTTCGCGTTTCCACCGTGGTCGAGAAGCACCCTCACGATCTTTGGCCTCCCTCTGAAAGCTGCAAAATGTAACGGGGTCCACTTGTTCTTCTGTGGTGCATTCACATCCACGCCGTGCTCCAGCAGTCGTCGTGCGATGCCGGCGCCACGCTCTTGGGAATCATATTTGCCTCGGGACACCAGGTGCAATGGGGTCTCGCCCTGGTTATTCTCCACATCCCCGTTTGCACCATGATCAAGAAGCACTTGTGCGATCTCGAGCCTCCCAAAGTAGGATGCGGAGTGTAATGGTGTATTTTGGTCCTTGTCCGGAGCGTTGACATCCACAGCACGCTCCAGTAACATCCGTGCAACATCGACACCAAGTTCTTGGGAATCGTATTTGCCTCGTGACACCGCATGCAGTAGCGTCTCACCCTGCTCGTTCTCTGGGTTCGCGGTTCCACCGTGGTCGAGGAGCACCCTCGCGATCTCGAGCCTCCCTCTGAAAGCTGCAAAATGTAACGGGGTCCACTTGTTCTTCTGCGGTGCATTCACATCCACGCCGCGCCCCAGCAGAAGCCGTGCGATACCGGCACCATGTTCTTGGGAATCATATTCTCCTCGTGAGACTAGGTGCAATGGGGTTTCGCCCTGGTCGTTCTCCACGTCCCCGTTTGCACCATGGTTAAGGAGCATCTGTGATCACGAATATAGATGGATTTTTTTTTTCAAAAAAAGAGAGAGAGAGGCACCTGTGCGATCTCGAACCTCCCCATGAAAGCTGCCGAATGTAATGGGGTCCACTTGTTCTTCCTCTCTGTGTTCACGTCCACACCGCGCTCCAGCAATAACCGTGCAATGCCGACACCGTCTTCTTGGGAGAGATATTCGCCTCGTGACACTACGTGCAACGGCGTCTCACCCTGCTCGTTCTCCGCGTTCACGTTCGCACCATGGTCGAGAAGCACTCTTACGATCTCGAGCCTCCCTCTAAAAGCTGAAAAATGAAGTGGGGTACAGTTGTTCTTCTGCAGTGCGTTCGCACCCACGCCGCGCTCCAGCAGTAGCCGTGCAATACCGGCACCATATTCTTTGGAGTCATATTCTCCTCGTGAGACTAGGTGCAGTGGTGTCTCACCCTGGTCGTTCTCCACGTCCCCATTTGCACCATAGTTGAGAAGTATCTATGGTCCTGGAATATAGATGGATTTTTTTAAAAAAAAAGAAAAAGAGAAGCACCTGTGCGATCTCAAGCCTCCCCATGAAAGCTGCCGAATGTAATGGGGTCCACTCGTCCTCCTTCTGTGTGTTCACGTCCACACCGTGCTTCAGCAATAGCCGCACAATGCTGACACCGTGTTCTTGGGGGTCGTATTCTCCTCGTGACACTAAGTGTAATGGAGTCTCGCCCTGGTCGTTTTTCGCGTCCGCGTTTGCGCCATAGTCGAGAAGTACACGTGTGATCTCGAGCCTCCCCCTCAAAGTTGTTAAGTGTAACGGGATCCACTTGTTCTTTAGCTGTGCGTTGACATCCACGCCACGTTCCAGCAATAGCCGTGCAATACCGACACCGTCTTTTTGGGAGAGATATTCGCCTCGTGACACTGCGTGCAACGGCGTCTCACCCTGGTTGTTCTCCGCGTTCGCGTGCGCACCATGGTCGAGAAGCACCCTTGCAAGCTCGAGTCTCCCCCTGAAAGCTGCGCAATGTAGCGGGGTCCACTTGTTCTTCTGCCGTCCATTCACTTCTACACCATGTTCTAGTAGTAGTCGTGCGATACCGACACCGTGTTCTTGGGATATATATTTGTCTCGTGACACTACGTGCAACGGCATCTCGCCCTGGTCGTTCTCCGTGTTCACGTTTGCACCATGGTCAAGGAGCACCCTTGCGATCTCGGGCCTCCCTCTGAAAGCTGCAAAATGTAGCGGGGTCCACTTGTTCTTCTGCTGCGCATTCACATCTGCGCCGCGTTCCAGCAGTAGCCGTGCAATATCCGAGTAGACACTGTCACGGTCCTCAAGTTGGGAGAGATATTCGCCTCGTGACACTACGTGCAACGGCATCTCACCCTGCTCGTTCTCAGCGTTCACGTTTGCACCATGGTCGAGAAGCACACTTGCGATCTCGAGCCTCCCCCTCAAAGCTGCCGAATGTAGCGGGGTCCCTTCGTCCTTCTTCTGTGCGTTCACGTCCACACCGCGCTCTAGCAATAGCCGTGCAATACCGACACCGTGTCCTTGGGAGCGATATTTGACTCGTGACACTACGTGCAATGGCGTTTCACCCCGCTCGTTCTCCGTGTTCGCGTTTGCACCGTGGTCGAGAAGCACCCTTGCGATCTTGAGCCACCCCCTATAAGCTGCGGCATGTAACAGAGTCCACTTATCCGTTGTCCGTATGTTCACGTCTGCGCTGTGCTCCAGCAGTAGTCGCGCAAGATCGAGAACATCGTCTTCCACATAATGATGCAACAGTAGATGAAACGGGGTCATTCCCTTGTCGTCCTGAGAATCGACCTCTGCCTTGTGCTCAAGTAGCACCCGAGATACCTCGAGCATTCTGTAACGTGCCACCAGATGTAAAGGAGTACGGAGGTTATCCTGCCGGCAATTCACATCCGCGCCACGGTGGAGTAGAAACTGCACTATGCTGACGTCTCTGATTGCTTCGTGGAGTGGCGTCCGTTCTCCCCTTCCCCGGATATTGACATCCGCACCGTGGTTAAGTAGGATCTCCGCAACCCTGACGTGTTTTCTGACTAGTGCTGCGCGCAGTGGAAACTCGTACCAGCCACCATTAGCATTTACATGCTGCGGGTGTTTGATGGCGAGGTGTTCGACCAAGTCGGAGAATCCACAAAGCGAGGAAAAGTACAAGGGCGTAGGTATCTCTGATGACGACGACCTCCAAAAGGACTCGTCTATGTTGAATATTCCAACCCATGCCGCAAAATGAGGTTTGTCGTAGTCAAAGAGAGACTCCATACCATTCTTCACATACGACGAGACATCCTCGAATTGGGCATGCGCAACCCAGTGTTCAGCAGCATATTCCGCCAAAGGGAAGACCTTGACAGTCTCTTCATCGACATGATCACCCAAATGAAGAAGAAATCCGAGACAGGCCTGCGCGAGGATCGTATGTGCGGGTCCGGGATTAATCTGATACCGAGAGAAGTCTCCGAGTGAGGATGTGAGCCGATCCGACATCAAGAACTCTTTCACGGAGAAGTGCGAAAACTGGACAACCTGGGAACCGTGGTCGTCGACGATGGCGATCAGACTTGAGCATGTGGACAGCACGGCCTGTACTTGGTCACTCGGCCTCCACTCCGCGCGATATTTTGGAACCGCCCCCCGGGAAGTGCCGAACTCGAACGCAATTAGTTCTGCAAGTTCTTCAACACGAAGCGGACGGATGGCCGCCATGAGGCATTGGAGCATACGATGGGCGTGTGCTTGGTTCACCTGGGGGATTTGACTGAGTACGCGCGCATAGGTCTCGTCCAATGTTTCGGGTAACTGGTCAAGGGTCTGCCGAATACTTGCTGCGAAACAATGCTGTAGCACCTCCAGCTGACAGAATACCCAACGAAACCTGTAGAGCATATGATGAGGGAATCCATGGTCAAAGAGGGGCTCTTACATTCCGTCCGCTTTTTCTGACAGCACCTCGACAACTAGCTTCTTATCGCCATCTCGCCATCTCGCCATCATATCGTCCGAGTAAACAGTGGTGTTAACGTAGTGGAAAATATCCTTTTTTTGCCCACTTTCATCATGAAGTGAAACAGCACTATAGGCAAGTGGCTCGAGAATAAATTTGATGTCAATCTCTGGGCGGCTAGTAACACAGATATGCAAGTTTGGAACGCGCAGATCGACAAGGCCCTTCAGAAGCTTAAGGAGTACCGCCCGTGGGGTCGGCCGCCCAGAGATGTTGGGACACTCATCGAGTGCATCGATGATGATGTAAGTTGGCTGTTTTGCGGTAACAAAGAGCATCTCGTGAAGACATTTCGTCAAGACGCCAATACTGGGCTGTTGCGTGCCCTTCCCGTGTTTTGAATAAATATCGAAAATTATCTTGCAACAAGGGTCCGAGTGGGCAGAAAGTTGAATGAGAAGAGAGGTGAGAAAGTTGCGAGCGTCTTGCTTTTTTTCCTTGTCTCGGAAGTCAAAGAAGAAATATGCCAAGGAGGCGTGTCCGACATCGCGCAACGATAAAATGTGTTTGATGACCGCAGAGCTTTAGTCAATATGAGTTCCCGTGCTTGGGGATGATAGTAGGGAAATAACGAACCAAAGGATGCTCTTGCCCGAGCCCGCTACGGAAACGGGGAGACCATCAGGAGTTGAGCAGTGAGAGATAGGAGGAACGCACGTTTTCCGTGTACCCAGAGGAGGCAACCGAATAACTCCCACTCCTTGAATATGCTACCTTGAAAGAACCACGCGGCAGTTCCCTCTTGGTAGGTCTCAAGCGCACTATTGTAATTTACGGATGGGTCCGGTGGAGAAAGCCACTTTCGAACGTCCATTTCTATCTGGTTCCCTGTGGCCAAGTTTCGGTCTCCACAGCGGAGGCATTGGAGAGAGCAGGTCACGAACACTGTATTTCGTCCACCTTGTTCGCTATCTGTTGCATGGCTTCGTTGGCATTCTTGGCATCTATTAGGACAAAAGTTCAGCAAGGAGTGTAGGTACAGGTCCATGAGACTGCGCACTATGTTTGATCTCGTTGATGGCCTTCAGAACATGAGCTATCGCCATCCGGACCTCCTCCTGTGTCAGGTTATCCAATTTCTTTAAGGCATCCTCGATATCCGTCCTTCCTAGTAGCTTCTTGAGATATATTTCTTATTAAATACGAGTGCGATCAAATGGTAATCAAGAATATCTCGCAGAAATAACCTACTTGTTCGACTTTGTTGCATCTCTTTCGTCGCTATGGTGAGTATAGAGATTACCTCGGCCACGATTTTCACAAGTATTTCCACCATATCCTTGGTCGCCGAAATCCGAGTATGGACGCCAAGGCGCTTGAGGAAGAATTGAATGCGCTCAAAGAGATCGACGAGCACATCGTGGCTCGCCCGGACATCTTTTGCTGCCTGTAAAGCATCAGCGTTAAATGGGTCGACAAAAGGAACACAGATGGACGAACAACGAGGAGAACACCTATTCCGGTGAAAACCGCTTTCGCAGAAGGAACCGCCTGCACCGTCACACGATGTTACAATGTGCCTTAGGTCATCACCAATTGTTTTGATACGTACCAAGCCAATACCCTCGCCGAGAGTCGCAGAAATTGTGTAAAGGACGTGCACGGATGAACCGATCCATTTCATTAACTTTTTATCGCCACCCCTAAACTTATCAAATGCCTGGGCTTGGTGCTGAATTATGTCCAGGACAGCCTCGGCGGAGTCGCAGCTTTGCAATTCCTTGGTGAGCCAGTTGTCTAAAAGGTCATTGCCGGTCTTTTTCTTGTACTCGTCCAAGGCGGCATCAAGGATTGATTTGAATTGGGAAGATGGTACAGGTGTTTGGGAAGGTGAAGACATGGTACTGGTGATGGTTATGGGAGGTCGTCAGTGAAGATAGCAGATTGGCAAGAGTGCGCGGGCGAGCGCCTAGTTTGCCTTGCGTGAGTCATGCCAGTGGGAGATAGCCGCCGGGGCTGGCAGGTCAGCCAACTCACCTCTATAGGGAAAGCGGCGCGTGTACCGGAAGGGGGAACCAATGGGGGGAGACCAGGGCGGCACACATAATCACCACCCACTAGCGCTAGCCACTGCCAGCCTTTCTATGCTACTCTTTTGGCCTAATCCACACGCAACATGCCGTATCTCGATGCTGTCCGGGGCCCCATCCCGGGTGATGCAGTCCCCCTCGACCTAGCAACCGCGAGCACGTCCCACAGCACGGCGTAAATATTCCCAAAGTTCATCGACTCGACGCCGCGCTGCGCCTCGCGTCTGGCAGTTCATTGCGCTCAGACGATGACGCGCCCCTCCACGACGCCTGGCATCAGATCCAAGCGTCCCTCCAGCACGCCCTGCAGACTCTCAGCTCTCCACCCACCCACACAAAACGCTAGCGTTGCCCCTCCCCTTCTCCCACATAAACGTCTCTAACGAACAAAATGCCCAAACACGAGGAACTTCAGGGGGAGAGGAAGATGGGAGGAGGCCCCACCGTACCTGAAGGCCGATGCTTCACGCGCTCTCCGCGACCGCGCCCATTCGGCACAAGGTCGATATCAAGCTGCGCGCGTGCTCCCTTCGCCTCGCGCATGCCACTGGTGCACCCGTCGCATTCTCGCACGCTGCACGCGCGCAGTGCTTACACGCGCGTTCCTCCTCCCAACGCGCGCCCTCGCCACCGGTGCACCGCAGTAAATTGCGCTGCCCCTCGCTGGGGTCATGCCTACGCCGCCTGCCACTTTTCGGAAGAACGACGACGACAACGGCACTGGCGCCTGAGCGGAGCGGGAAAGGGCGCGGCGAAGGGAAAGGAGAAGGGGGGCGTGTGGTTCAAGCTGGCCTGCTCTGTCCCGAGGCCGGCGCGATCCGCGCCTCATTCTCAACCACCAGTCTACCACCTCACATCTACATCCACATCCCTATTAGTATCCACGTATGCGCCTTTGTCCTTCTCCCCCCCCAAATACGTACACTCTCCACCCCACACCAAGCGCTCGTCTCCCTCCTCTGTTCCCTTTCCACCACCACCCCCACACTCATGTACATTGAGCGCGGTGCGCTGCTCGCGGGAATCATCACCTTCCGTGGCGCGCGCGAGACGACACTCTGGTCCCTTGGCTCCAACGCCGCGGGCGGGGCGGCGAGGATCCTGGCGGATCCGCGCCGGACCGAGTTCTGGCCACTTCAGTTGCGGATCTCACGCGGCGCGACGCGGGCATGCGTGTCCGCAGCGCAACGGGCCGCACGTGTACTGTCATCCTCACTAGGCACCCCCGCCCCGCACCAACCCATGCGAGGGGAGCGAAGGAGACGAGGGAGACGAACCAGAGCCTCAGATGATTCGAGGGAAAGAGAGAGGGGGGGTCGTGGAGTAGGTGCAGAGGCACAAGTCCGCGTTTGGGATCGCCGTTGCGCGGGGGGAGGAGGTGCAGGTGCAGGTGCGGAGGGTGGGGTGGTGGAGAGAGGAGACTCGGATTCAGACCCACTATCGTCGCAGGTTTGCCATCTAGATCGATACCGAACCTGGTATCTAGCATCGACTAGCTCAACGCTTCAAGCTTCACGAACCGATCCTCCAGCACCAGCTGCGTGGGCAAATCGACAACTCGGTCGTTGAGGCTGTTTCTGTGGCGCAACCGTTCATGCACATGGCGACCTGTCTTATAACACTGAGCCAACCTCCACAATGCGTAGAGTGCCAGTGCCAGGGTTTTTTTTTTTGAACCATTTATTCTGGGGCAGTAAACTAGTACAAGGCCGGTCTTATCAATAAATGACAAATTTGAGAATCGTAAATATTGGAGGTCGCACGAAGCTTGTCGTATAGTAGCGGGAAAGGTCACCTTCCAAAAGAAACCACGTTATAGAGTATATGTATAGTAAAAGTCCATTGTGAGACTGCGTGTGAAAGTAAAGGAGCGAACCTGGATGGGCCGCCGAAGCGGGGTCATGAGTCCTGAGGGAACGCGCAGTTATCCCGGATCAAACGGGACGTTGCCCGTCTCCGGGCCAGTGCCAGGGTTGTCGACGTAATTCACCTTGGGGGATTTCCGTGGTGCCGAATAGCCAGCAAGTTCTTTCTACAAAAAGACACATCCGAGGACAAGAGACCGATGAATGAATACGGGATGAATCCAAGGATCTGGCAGTTGCCAAATAGATTACGCCCTCATAAAGTATCAGACTATTGGCATTGGACGATATTCTATCGATCACGACTCTGATTCGAATACAGTACGCTATCTCCGCCCTCGATGTCCGAATCGTTTCGGATGAAACTCGCGAGCGCGTCCCACACCGCGGCAGTTAGATAGATTTGCACCCACACAATGTGGACGTCACAAAGTTCGTTGATGCCACGCTGCGCTTCGACGCTCCTCTGCAACGCCTGGTCCCAGATCCAAGCGTCTCGCTAGCGTGCCTTCCACTTCCACCCTCTTGGCTCAACCCACGCATGCCAAACGCGAGCGCTCCCCCTCCCCCTCTCCCACACAAGCGTCCCTTGAGAACAGAAATCCCAAACGGGATGCAGGCGCCAACCAAAGAGAGGAAAAGGGAGAAGGGGAGAAGGACCTACCGCACCTGACACTGGACGCGCGCCCCCTCCACCCAGAGCATTCCACCACATGTGCGCTCGTAGCCTGTAGCACTCAAACGCGTGTTCCTCTTCCCGACGTGTGTCTATGCCACCGATGTACCGCAGTAGACCGTGCTCCTGAGACACGCCCATCCCCACACTGCTTGCCCCGTCCCGCAAGAATAACAATAACAACGACGCTGGCGCGGGAGCGGGAGCGGAAAGAGGCGCGGCGAAGGAGAAGGAAAAGGGCAACTCGCGGTTCGGGCGAGCCTGCTCGGTTCCCGAGGCGGGCATGGTCCCATACGTCACCCATCGGCCTTCCATATCCACGTCCACCACACCCTCGCCTTCGTCTCTGCTACCCAAACTAGTTCTCCCTCTCCCTCTACTCCACACCAGGCACCCCTCTCCCTCCTCTCTTCTCGCACGCTGTCTCCATGCCCACCACCACCACGGCCCTCACAGCTCCCAAACTCATCCAAGTCGAACGCGGTGCGTGGCTCGCTGGAATCACCGCCTTCCGCGGGGCGGGCGAGACTTCGCTCTGTTTTTTCCATGCCGCCTCCGCCATCAGCGAGGCGGATCCTGACAAGCGTGTGCCCGGCCGAGTTCCGGGCGCTTGCGCATCTCGCGTGGGGCGACGCGTGCGCGCAGCGCAGCGGGCCGCACGTCCGTCGTCATCCCCACTAGGCACACCACTCCCTCGCACCACCCCAGCCGAGAGAAGCGAAGAAGATGAGGGAGAAGAGACCGTGTTTCAGTTGATCGACGGGATGGAGAGGAAGGGGATCGCGGAGTGGGCGCGGAAGCAAGAGTCCGCGTTTGGGATCGCCGATGCGCACGGGGCAGAGGTAGGAGGCGTAGGTGCAGAGGGTGGGGCCGTGGCGAGAGGAGAAGAGCAGGATTTCGAGCCGGGGAGAGTGACAGCGGGTTCCCATCATCCAGCAGGTCCAGTTCCGGCTCCGCAGAGCCGCGCGAGGGTAGCGAAGAAAGTGTCAATGAAAGCGGTGTCGGTGATGGTGCCAAGGGTGCTGTCGAAGCAGAAGGCGATGACAAAGACAACGAAGGGATAGTCGAGCTCGACCCACAATGACACCTCTTACGCGCGGGGGTACCTGGTGCACTAAAGTACTACTAGTAGTACCCAACGTCGTTGACGACCTTGCCGAATGGGAGAATGGTGGATTCCGACAGCCATCACCACTCCCTATGCACGACAAGCGTAGACACAGGCACGAGGAAGACGAGCAAGGTGAGGAGGAAGACGAGCTCGAGGACTGAGTACTGAGAACCGAGTACTGAGTCGATGTGCAATGTTATTCCTGTACTCTCTGTACTATCAAGGTCTTCCAAGTGGCTTTACATGCAGTCTCGAGTATTAATTAGTTCAGAAATCCTTATCAAAAGCCTGTCTTGAAGGTCGTAGCACGAAGCTACTAATACCCCTAGCAAACTTCATCGACGCTACGGGTAAATTTGATTTAGCTGTGGAATTATCCGATCCGCACATTAATATTAGCCCAAACACCACCGCCATTACCACTCCTTGCAGTGAAGGGGCCCGTTCAAACCCCCCCCCAAGGCTACGAAGACATGTCAAGGTCTGGTTTGAGGGAAGGTCGGAGGGAAGCGGAAAGGAACAGAGGAGGTGACAAGGAACAGGAAGGCCCACCGCAACTGCGACAGCAACCTGCAAACCCACCCAACCATGTCACCATCCGCGCCCTCAAAACATGGCCCGGGATATCATCGCGGTCCTCATGAATCTGGGCCACCCAAATAGTCGCGGGTTTGTCGTCTAGTAGATCAATACCGAACTTAACATCCGGCATCGACCCGCTGTCGTCGTTGAGCTCAACATCCCGCGCCTCGAACCTCTTCACGAACTGCTCCTCCAGCGCCGGCTGTGTGTTCAAATCAGCAACGCAGTCGTGGAAGCCGTTTCTGTGCCGCTTCCGTCCGTGCGCACGACGACCTGTCTAACCACAAAGGGCCCACCTGCGCAGCCCGTAGAGCGCAAGAGCCAGGGTCGTCGAGGCATTCCCAGCTATCTGGGAGAATTTCGTAGTAAGGCATGTCGAACACCCAACAAACAACGCAAACATTACACACACACACTTCAGTAATCTACAGATAAGTACACAGTAAATGTATTATACCCCGATAGATATTTAAGCAACGGTTGTCTCATTTCTTCATGCTCTCCTCCTAACACGACTCACATGAACCAATAGGGGCTTGGGCGCGTCATTCTCCTCATCGACGTCCGGCTTCATGCACAAGAAGAATCTGCGCGAACCCATTTCGTTCATGGTATCATGCCTGCTGCAATAGGGAGGCATGGTTCTTGTTTTGTGGATTCATACTGTAAGGACTGTGTCCTCGAAACGATACATATTACTATTTGATTACTAAGCTCGATATATGTGAAAACGAACATGTCTCGAACTAGGTCATTTTCATGCATGTTCGCCTTTGCGTTAACGATTCCCGCCTGCGTCCACGTCTCCGTGTTTCTAGTCTCCTGTCATCCTTCTCATTAATACTATCTACACTTCCTGTTGGATCGATGTCTATCACCTCACACTGTGGGCATTTCAGGATGTGGGGCCTATTTCTATTGTTATTTTATGAAGAAAATAGTCCAAAAGAGTCCACAATGTACACAGACAAAACAGCATGAGCACATCTACAATATACTCTACAATGAAGGAAGGGTGATGCCTCTGGATACATTATGGTCCCATTTATAATGTAAATGCCTATAAAAGCCTCATATAACCAGGGCATTCATTGACAATGAATCTAAGTCAATCATGATGATAATTTAGTAGAAATTATTTATAATAATATCGCCGTTGTTACCCGGATCTCATTGGGGTTGCATCCAGCACGACAGCCGACATCGGAACATCTTGAGTCAATGACTTGAGACACTAAGACTCGAGACATTGAAATAGCAACTCACGACTAATCATGGAAACTAGTTGAAGACGGCACGGCATGATTGCGAGCGAGACATTCACTCGCTCATCCCTTGTGCAATGACTACAGCGTATGATTGAGTTGTGTCGTAATTTTACCACCATGCAAAGTGAATAAATTGACCAGACTACTGTACAGTGTACCCTATAGATAGTACAGGTAAAGTGAACCGCGCACCGACACGTTTGCATGCTTAGCACCACTTGTGCGGCTCAGCCACTGACCCGCACGAGTTGCACCTCGTGCCGCGTTCGAGATTGAGGGATTCGTACGCTCGTGGGTTTGCGTGCTGTGGTTGTGGAATGCGACACGGTGAACTGAACCGGACGCCGACATGTCTAGGTGCTGAGCACAACTGACGTGGCTCAGTCACTGACCCGTGCGAGTTTTGCCTCGGTCTCGCGTTCAAGAATGTGTGAACTGTACGCTTGTGGGTCTGCACGCTGCAGTTTGTGTCTTGGAGAACCCGATTCAGATGCGGGTTAGT
>WTXK01000206.1:0-80258 GCA_025769895.1 Lactarius psammicola
AGACAAGAGAAGTAATCCACATGAAGGCCCGTCTGGATCAAAGAAGTGCGGGCAGGTCCAATAACGATACATGGATCCCACGCATGCCAGGAGGATTCCGACGTACCAACGACCCTAATGCGATGGACACATCCGCAGGAAGAACCAGAGGAAGACTCGCAGAAGCGGAAGAAGTACTCGAGCAATACGAACGACAAAATAAACCCCGCAACCCACCATTCACACCAAGGCAGGGGTTTATACAACGCGGCAATCGCCGCGACTTCAGGGAAGTGACCTGTTATAATTGTCAAAAGAAAGGTCACATCAGTCGCCAGTGCACTGCACCGCGACAAAGCAGGGGCAGGTACATCGAAGCATATGAAGATGAGGAACCAAGAGTGGCCGCCACAAGCAATAGGCCTATAACCGCACAAGAACGCGCAAACCAGTTTATTACTGGAGTATCCAAAGATACGGACGAAGTGAAGGATATCGTGTTTAAGAAACTCTGGGAGGAGGGTTTTCCAAGCGCCTGAACCCATCGGCCTGGGTGAGGGCAGTATGTTGTAACTCTGTGATAACGACTCGTTTCCGTTCTCTACAAATTCCAGTTTCGATTTGCACAAGTTACACAACGGCCGAAAAGAAAGCACTGGTGGATTCAGGAGCCACCGATAATTTCATAAAACCCGCGTTCGCACGACGCATGGGTATTGGCATCCAACGACTAGATAAGTCACGAAAAATATGGAATGTCGATGATACCGAAAACAAAGCAGGACTCATCACGCACTACACGGACCTCAAAGTTTTCCATGATGGAAAAGAACAAGTCATGAGGTTTCTGCTTACAGATATCGGTCGAGAGGACCTCATCTTTGGCTACCCCTGGTTGGCAACCTACCAACCAACAATCGACTGGCGTAATGCTGCTATTAATACCAAAATAACGCCTACTGTACTTCAAACACTTCAGGTGACACCACTACGAACAACCATCACCAAAGCCATCACCGAGGAAGAAAAAAACAACATCGTACAAGAATTGGAATTAGAAGAGATACAAGCACGAGGAGCCGCCACGGATATGGCCATACAAGCCGGCCAATACACCAAAGCAGCCGAACTACCACCAGAATACGCTGAGTTCTCCACCTTGTTTAGCGAACAAGCATCACAACGATTTCCACCCAGCCACGCATGGGATCATGCTATCGAATTCAAGGAAGGAACACCGGACGCCGTCGACTGTAAAGTCTATCCCATGACCCAAGACGAAGACAAGTCGCTCAAGGAATTCCTGGATGAACAACAGAAGAAGGGATATATCCGACCATCGAAATCCCCTTATGCGTCGCCCTTCTTCTTTATTAAAAAGAAGGACGGTAAACTTCGACCAGTACAGGACTACCGACGGATAAACGACATGACCATACGCAACCAATATCCCCTCCCTCTTATCGACGACCTCATCCTCGACCTTAGTAATGCTACCATCTATACCAAGCTTGACATTAGATGGGGGTATAACAACGTACGCATCAAGGAGGGGGATGAAGGGAAGGCAGCGTTTAAAACGCGCTATGGACTCTTCGAACCAACGGTGATGTTTTTTGGCTTAACCAACTCTCCAGCAACGTTTCAGGCCATGATGAACCACATCTACAGGGACGTCATTGCCAAGCACGACCAACTGGGCACAGCAATACGAGTATATATGGACGACATTGGTATCGCAACACGGACGACGCTACAAGGGCACATAGCAGCCGTTAAAGACGTGCTCACGGTGGCAAAAGAACACGACCTGTACTTCAAATTGGAGAAATGCCTCTTCCACCAGCCGCGGATGGATTACCTGGGGGTAATCCTTGAAAAGGGGGTAACGCGCATGGACCCCGCCAAAATTTCGGGCATCCGCGACTGGCCAACACCTACCACTGTCAAACAAGTACGCTCATTCCTTGGGTTTTGCAATTTTTACCGCGCTTTCATCAAAGGATTTTCGTCACATGCACGAGCCCTTCATAAACTCACAAGAAAGGATGTGGAATGGCAATGGACAGAAGCAGAAGACAGGGCATTCAACACACTCAAGAACCTCGTCACAAGCGAACCAGTACTAGCACATCCAGTTCTCAAGGATCAATTTGAGTTAGAAGTCGATGCGTCAGGATACGCAATTGGAGGAGTACTACTACAACGCAAAAAGGATGGCAAACGACACCCCATTGGTTACTTCTCCGCGACGATAAATGCAGCAGAGCGCAACTACGACATCTACGACTTGGAACTATTGGCGATTGTCAGAGCACTGCGACACTGGAGACCATTGCTAGCCGGCTCACCGCATAAAGTCAAAGTCTTCTCAGACCATATGAATCTGCAATACTGGAGATCACCACAGAAAATTAGTCGAAGAGTAGCCAGGGAAGTACAGGAACTTATGGAATACGACATCGAGATTCACCATATCAAAGGAACAGCGAACAGCCGCGCCGACGCATTATCACGGCGACCAGATTATGATCAGGGCAAACATGACAACGAGAACGTCACAGTACTTCCTGATCGCCTGTTCATCCGAGCAAGTACCACAGAAGCCGCACCAGCATTAGTTCAAGTTATCACGCCAGAAGAGATGGAAAGATCGGACCCAATATACCAGCAAAGCAAAGAGGTGTTGAAACCATGGGTCGACGCTCATCATCTTAAGAAGGTAGAAGGAACTTGGTACAAGGACGGCAGACGCGTGGTCACTGGAGGACTTCATGATCGACGGACAATTATCAAAGCGCATCACGACTCACCAGTATATGGACACCCGGGAATCGCAAGAACAACGCAACTTATCGCGAGGGGTTACTGGTGGCCTAATATACGCAAGGACGCGACAGAATACGTAAGAGGATGCGCCGAATGTCAACGCCACAAGATAAACAACCGGCCGACAAAGGCGCCACTATCACCCATATTCCCAACGCCGGAAGCTATGCCGTTCACCACTATCGCATTGGATTTCATCACTAAGCTTCCCTTATCGCAGGGATACGACTCCATTCTCACGGTAACCGATCATGACTGCACAAAAGCAGCAGTCTTTATCCCATGCAACGAGGAGATAACGGCAGAAGAAACGGCTGGACTCTATGTCAAACACGTGTTTACCCGATTTGGACTACCCACGAAGATTATCAGTGACCGAGACCCCCGTTTCGCATCAAAGTTCACGAGGGAGTTGTGCAAAATCCTTGGCATCAGTCAGAACATATCAACGGCATATCACCCACGGACCGATGGGCAATCAGAACGCACCAATCAGTGGCTGGAACAATATCTAAGGTTCTGGACTAACGAGCGTCAAGATAACTGGTGTTCCTACCTTCCAATGGCGGAATTCACGCACAATCAATGGCCCCACGAGATAACGAGGAAGTCCCCTTTTGACCTCCTCATGGGATACAATCCGCGCGCTGATTGGATTGATAGGCCATCACCAATCCCACAAGTGTCACTCCGCGTAGACCAATTCAAAGAAGCCCGAGAAGACGCTAAGGCACTGATGGAACGAGCGCAAAGATTGTGGATCAAACACAAAGATACGCCCAAGCACAAGATAGGAGACCTCGTATGGCTAGAAGGGCGCCACTTACGCACCAATCAACCGACCGCCAAGCTTGCGCCCAAACGACATGGACCTTTTAAGGTTGTCCAGGTGATGTCCGCAGTCAATTATCGATTGGAACTTCCCACGCAGTGGAGCATTCACCCAGTGTTCCACATCGATCTTCTCACACCCTATCGTGAAACTGAAACACATGGCCCGAACTATCAGTGCCCACCTCCAGAACTGATAGATAACGAAGAAGAATACGAGGTTGAGAGAATTCTAGACTCTCGGCGATTCGGCAGAAGACGAAAATTGCAATACCTTGTCAAATGGAAGGGATACCCGGACTCTGACAACCAATGGGTAGACAAGGATGACGTATTCGCTGATAAGGCGATAAGAGAGTTCAAGGTTTCAAACCCAGCCGCGGAAACACATATAAGCCGAGCTCACACCGCTAAGTCCTCTCATCCCACTGCCACTACCACTTCTACCAACGAATTCCTCCCCCACATTACATGCAATGTCTTCCTACTACTGCGGCACCCCGACGCGTGTCTTTGGAGCCGAGCTGGACGAAGGACTTCTGTCCCTCGAGGCCGCGAAGAGCGTACAGCGCGCCGCCATCGATGCCGAGGCTAACGGGGGAACTCCGATCACCCATCAAGAAGTCGCAGAAGTATTACGTCGATTCCCCAATCCAGCGCAGGGCCCAATGCCCTCTCCTCCACTTCAGCAACTGGTGCTCACTGTGCCAGACGGAGGGAACGTACGAAGTGCAGGAAGTGGACATAACGGTGACACCACTGACCAAACCATGGAAGAAGAGGACGAAAACAGTGGGGCCGGCCGACTCCTGCAAGTGCCTCAAGAAGTGGCGCAAGACTGCGGATGGGGAGTGGAAGAAGATGGCCCGCAGCTGGCGAACCGAACAGTTCGCACGCGCAGTGGAACTACGACAGCAGCAGAAGGCAGCACGACTAGCGGAGTTTATGAAGAAGAGGACCAGTATTACCCAGCTGAGCACCCCCAGATCTCCTATGGCAGTATAAACGATGACACGCCCCATGCAGTGACTACTACCGGTAGTAATATCTATCGGGAGGATGTCCGTGTGGGCCGAGTAGTCATGCACTCGGCAATAGGTGATCTTCGCACCAAGAAGGACCCACCGCCAGGGTTTTGGGAGAATAAGGGAATCCACTGGATCGCATTCCCCATCACAGTTAACGGCGTCACGCGACAGGCCAAATACGTACAGACCATCATGTGCCCAAACCCTATCGTCCTCGGAGTGATAGACGAGTCTGACCTCGTCTATCCACAACCCCTCTATGCTGCCCCCACCTACTCGATGCATCAACGTCCAGTCTACTCCCACTATCAACTAACGCATCTCGAGTCGCAACACGAAGACAAGTGGATTGTGGACAGATGCATCCGAGACCTCCACGACGACACGCTAAAAGCTGAGGTCCATCGCTACAGGACCCTAGTGGACGAACAAAAGAGGGTGGAGGCACGTATTGTGGAGTTGGAACGGGCATTTGGGCAGGTCAACACAGCTAAGTTAGGCTGTATTCGGCGATTGGAAATGGCTGACGGACTTGGACGGATCGAGGAGCAGAGAGGGTCAATGATGGATCCAGAGGAAGTATGGGATCATGTGGAACGCGGACGTCCCACCTGAAAAGGGGGTGATGTTACGAACGGACCAAGACACTGACACATCGGTTATGACTACGATGGTCAGCGGTAATTAGTCATGGACTACTCGTATCAGTCAGCAGTGGAGCGCTTTATCACATGTAGGATAGGACGATGACTCATTCCTAGGATAGCTGTACTAGGGTTCGAGCTAGTTACGCTATTGGTTAACTTACGATTCGGGAGGAGCTTTAAAGCCCTCGTCAACTGTATATAAGGTTCGTTGTTCAGACCATGGATCCTTATCCTGGTCTTCTCAATACCACCATTATTGTTCGCGACCTAGGAGTGCCAACTTCTTTTCCTCTTATCTACTTCTCGCTCCTACTACTTGTCCTAGCCTTTGTCTTCGGAGTCGTACTCCTCACAGAAGACATCGAGAGCGAAGACACCTTCGACGCCGTGTACTAAGAATAGTCACGTGCCCGCGTCCTCACGTTAAGTCTCGACACTTCGTGTATTGGACCAAGCTCAAGCACTAGTCATCGCCTTCACTCGCGCCTAAGTCAGGCAACGTTGTTGTGGCAACGTAACACATACCCATATCCAAGACATCCCGCTGAAGAACCTCTTCGGAGACTCTGATGATGCGCGATGGCTGCTCATATTCCTCCAGATCTCTGGTGCTGCTTCAAAGCCAGAGACGGGCCCTGTCCTGTTCGACCCTGGTTGACTGCGCGTCCTCAAGATGGCTGACCCCGCTTAGTGCAGTCCACCCACCTGGTTTGGGGGTAACCCTTTTTTTACCTCTTTCATGGAACTGTTACCTTCCACATCTGTTTACACCATCTGTTTACAGTTGTGTGACTACCTAATGACTGTCTTTACGTTTCCTCCTGTGACAGGGGGTTCCTTTATTACCTACAAGCTCCTACTTCAGTGTGACCTCCACTTATGTTACCTACCCTTTAATGAGTCCTTAGTTGCGTACTTGACTGGTCTTGTACTTCGTTTACTGCCCCAGAATAATAATGGTCCAAAAAAAAAAAAAAAAGAAAACCCTCTCCAAGTGTTGCAGAAACCATGGAGAGGACATCCACCAACAACCAGATCCCCTTCATCAACTTCTGATCCCCAGGACTAGTTTGTTTAAGTGCCTTGGCTTGAGCTTGAAGTATGCCCAGGATGGCATCAATGGACTCACAGCTTGTCAGGCCAGTGTCGAGCCAATGGGCTGGAAGGTCCTTCCCTGTCTTCTGCTTGTACCTATTCAAGGCATCATCAAGAATCAATTTGAAGTGCATAGATGAGGCAGGTGTGGAAGGCAGAGACATGGTGCCGAGGCCAGGCCGTTTGTTAGTTGATAGGGTGTGCGAAGCAGGAAACACAAGAGCCTCTCAGTGGGCCTCCAACCACGGCTCCTAAGATTTGGAACACTTGCACTGCCTCTGTACTGCCTCATGCCAGTGCATGACAAAGATTGCACCCCAAAGTGTGGCAAGTAACAGCCTTGGGTGAGTGGTGACTGCAGCCTCTAGCTTATATCTAACTCGGCTTGACATAAACCATAAATATGCATTGAATATGACACCACCATCCCAGTGATGCGATTATGGGCTCGTTAGGTAGTAAAGAGACGAGCAAGAACAATAGAAGTTTGAGTGCACGCGATGGACGCTGTGGGCGTGAATACAATCAATTGCTCTTATTTCAGGGGCTCGTTTTAAGCCTTTTAACTATCATATAGTAGCGTAACTGAAACCAGTAAGTATGATGTATCGTAACGAGAAAATGACACAATTTTGCTATAACTAAAATATCCAAGGCGGTCGAGCTTGGTACAGTAAGCCGGTCGAACACACACAAACACATGAACACACACATGGAACAACAAATCAAAAGAGAACACATCAATGGCCGTACAAAACCAAAAAGGCCGTTGTGAGAACAAGAAACACGAAGCGCCTTAAGCGCATTGCGACAATTCCATCACCCAGTAGTCAATATTGACATTGACTGTCAGACACTGAACTTGAAAGGCACTCGGAATTGGCAGTGGTAACTCGGATGGGATCGGCCCGGCGGGCTTTGGAACCTTCTATGCCCCGCTCAATATGTTTCAGCGCAACCGTCTTGGAGACACCAGAGTATGATGCATGGTGCATGACGGCCCACTGAGCCTGAACAAGACCCCACTTTCCTTCGACACGCACAACGCTCAAACTTGCACGCACTTCTCGTCTACAACTAGGCACAATTTTGTACAACCGCATTGCCATAAGACCGTCCATAAAGTGCAGGCTGTGTAATACAAATACAGATAGTTAAATGAAGAGCTGAGACGCCGAGGTCCTATCCTCATCACACCGTCAATATAGAGTAATTTGGAAAATATCGAGAGATCACCATCGGCGACTTCATGAAACAGAGCTACCGTCCTGCGCGAGTTCGCGATGCAGCTAGTCACCTGGTCAGGCCTTGGGTCTGGCACTGCGCCCTTGTCACAGCCGGGCCAGTGCACGAACGTGCAGATTAACGACGTCACCAAGATGCTTAAGGAGAACTAGAAGTTGTGCTCAGAATAAATGGTGTATGTTGCTTTTGTTTGATGTGGTGACGTCTCGTGCGCCCAAATACCGATTCCATTTCCCTACCTCGGTGATAGGTAGCGTGACATCTAAGAAGGCTGCAGGTTTGGGGGGAAAGTGTTGCTAAAAAGTAAGAGAGGATCTGGAAGGCATGATACTTGGAATAGAGTAAGTATGTTGGTTCTGTTGGTCGGTGCCGCTGCGTTCTGGGGATTAAAAAAGGTGCCAATGCTTTCCCACGGAGTTACCTTGTATGGACGGGGGGAGCTGGTGTCATAGGAAAGTGGAGGGAGGGAGAGGGAGGAATAGAGCGTTTGCATGCAGAGGCAGAGGCATTCAGTCAGACGGCGGGATCCAAATCAAAAAGAAGAGAGGTGTAGTGGCAAAAAGCCGCATAGGAGAGGGAAGACCGGAAACAGATAGCAGACCTGCTGGGCTTATCAATGTGTTCTGTGCCAACTACGGAGACGATGGCACAACTAGAGCAATGGGCTTGTGTTGTTCGGTCCCGTTGACGAGGTGTGTGACGCAGGACCAGCCCTCACATTTGTGGACTGACTGGGAGGTGTCCTGGGCTATGTGCTCGAAAGGTGGATGGCGGCAGCATTGAACACCTGAACGACGTCAGTGGTTTGGGAGGGGAGGGGAGAGGGTTGGCAGGTGCAGTTGCGGGGTGAGTGACGTCTATGCAGGGGAGGGGCTAGGGTGAGGATGGTCGATTACTCAAAGTCGACGGAGATGTGTTAGGTTCATTAGAGAGGGTGAAAGGAAGGATGAGGTATATGCACGTGGTGATACCCCACATATTAACAAGAAGCATTTCTCTCGCTTCGCTCCAAATGAAGGAGGTACGTCGGTGAGGTTACTGGTTGGGACGTCAGTCTGCCTTCTTGCCAAAGGGGAGAGTAGCGCGTGTCCCAGGAAGGATAATTAGTGGAAAGGAAAAACAATGAGTAGTAGAATTGGGGTCATGGTGCTGGTTGGTGCTGGTAACGGGAAGTGTGGGATTGTCGTGAACGGAAAACGACAACCTCGGCATTTGTTACAAGCTGACGCGGGCATTTACAATGGTCACCTCGTACCCCTCCATTCTACACTAGCGTACTAGATTCGTCTCTAACGATGACAACTTTTGTGGTGGTTCTTTGTCCTCTTCCCTCCCCTCTCGTTCCCTCCATTTAACCATCACGACTTTGATGCACTGGCAGGCCTTTATATTGAAGACTTCGGAGAAGATTTGGCTATTTCTGCTCTAATCAACCCTTCAAACCGACGACGACACCGCTGCCGAACACCTCAGACTCACCTCAGATTAAAAGATATAATCCTTCCTGGAGCCTGATGTTACAAAGTCCGTCCCGACACTAGACTCGCGATCGTGGCGGAATGCTGGTACACGCCCCTCAGAACCCATTTCTGCGAGAGTGCTGTCCCTCTACCTTCCTCAGCACGGTTTTCGGAACAATTCCTCTCTACATGTCGCCGAGCGCCTATCCAGGAACAGGGGCGCCTTGACGGCGCTCGTCTTGCACGCTTTAACCAGACCAGCACTTCGTCAGGCGCTAGTTCCCCTTGTGCACAGCCAGGGCCAATTACACCATTCGAAATGAAAGGCATAGTACGGTGCGCCATTCTCCACAACAGGCAGGTGTGTTTCACACTCCATGTTATTGCGACTTAATTCATACCACGCTTAGATCGAAGTGAAAACGACACAACCACGCAGCCAAGCCTTGAACGCGATCAGCAACGACTCGGACGTGCTGCCTCCACACCAAACAATAGTTTCAACAAGTCGCGGCAGGGAATGCTGCACCGACGGTAGCTGTATGCGTCTCATGTTCATGAACAATGCCGGCGCAGGCGACATGTCGATGATGTACCAACATAAGATGAGCGGAATGGGCACCACCCCTTATTGCGCCATGATGGGCAGTGGTATGGGTATGATGGATGGCTCAGACCCTATGATGGGCATGGGGGATCCCGCTTCGGTCAATGAAGTCATGATTCGGGAACATTTCATGAACAGAAAGGCCGTCTGTGTACTACTGTTGGAGAGTTTTGAGAATCCCGCAGAGTTTTCTGACCTCCCCGCTGTAAGGACGCTAAGGGGTCCTAGTGTGAGTTCGAAGGCGGAGGGGTAATGCTCCAAGAGAGGGGGGAAGAGGAGGAGAGAAGTCAAGATAAGACAAGAAGCGATTCAAAGAGATTGCCATCCGAGGCGGCGAGACCGAGCAAGATGATGACGAGCGAGCGTTGGTTCCGAGTACCCTTGCTTGGGCCTGATTCGTTCCGAGTTCGCGCGCGAGAAGATGAAAAAGGGGGTAATTTGGGCGACACGAGCGCTCCCTTATCTCTATTCCTTCAGCACGAAATGAAGTTATTTAAATACAAAAGATACCTCTAGCTACAACTGACATAAGGTAAAAGAAGTGAGTAAGGGAGGCATAGGGGAAAACAAGCCAAGATAAGGGGAGCGCGGAAACGAAATGAAGCGGAGCGAAAAGGTAAGGTATGAATGACGAATGGCCGAGACGAGTGGGGGCGCGCGGAGACATGATTGACCGAAGCCGAGACAGGGGGCGCACGAAGGTGATGGCATGTGGCCGGGATAATCGACTAGTGCTGAGTGGCGATGGTTGGCGACACGAGGCACGGGGACGCGTGGCCTCGGGACGCGTGGCCTACGAGTCGTTGTCGAAGCAGTTGGTGTCGGCGTCGGCGTCCGTTGCAGCGAGATTGTGTGAGCGAATCATGAGGGACGAAGGTGAGAGAGAGATTGATGGGGGAAGCGATATCGATGATGGAGGTCAAGTGGGTGTGAATGCGAGCCCCAGATGGCAACTCGGCCACGCAATCTGATCCGATAAAGGATGTCCGAAACATACGATTTCACGCCCAACGCTCGGGTTGGCCTTACACCGCACAGATCGATCCTAAACGCGCGATTCCGCGTGAGGAACACCTTCGAAACACACGGTATTTCGTCGGTGGCTCGGCGCTGCCGCATTCGACCGCGGATTCAATGTGTGCCTTCTTTTCTAAATATGGAAAGATGGTTGGCGCCACGGTGATGGTGGACCGCGAGACGGGCCGGTCCAAGGGATTCGGCTTTGTCACGTTTGAAGATAACAGCAACGACGCTCAACTCGTTGGAAAGTTGGGGCTCATTCTCGACGATAAACAGGTGCGTTTCAACGTGCTCACATATTATTTCTTAGACTCATCCTGCACTTAGATTGAAGTGAAAACGGCACAACCACGCAGCCAACGCGATCAACAACGACTCGGACATGCTGCCACCACACCAAACAACAGTTTCAACAACAGCCAAGTAGCGGCAGGGAATGCTACGCCGATGGGTAGCAGTATGCCCTTCATGTCCATGAACAATGCCGGCGCAGGCGACATGTCGATGATGTATCAACGCATGATGGGCGGAATGAGCACCACCCCATACGGCGCCATGATGGGCGGTGGCATGGGCATGATGGGCGGCTTCAATCCGGTGATGGGGATGGGGATGGGGCGATTCGGCATGGGCGGGATGGGC
This sequence comes from Lactarius psammicola, assembly GCA_025769895.1. Lineage (NCBI taxonomy): Eukaryota > Fungi > Basidiomycota > Agaricomycetes > Russulales > Russulaceae > Lactarius > Lactarius psammicola. The sequence goes on from WTXK01000206.1 coordinate 11,384, forward strand.
GGCGCAGGCATGGGTGCGATGAACCCGATGGCAGCAGCGACGGTGGGCAATATGGGCGGCGGAGGGAACATGGGCATAGGAGGCGGAGGGGTCGGCGCGATGCGCCTTGGGATGGGCCCGATTGGCATGACGGGCACCGGGGCGGGTATGGGAGGTATGGTTGCAGCGGGCGGCGCGGGTATGGGCGGCGCTGCTGCTGCTGCCGCTGGTATGGGTATGGGCATGGGCATGCGGCAGAATATGGGCATGATGGGCGGCGTTGGGCGTGGTCGGCCGGGGATAAACCAGGGCCCTGGGCCCGCGCGCGTCACGAACCGCGGACAGCATGGGTTCCACCCGTATGCGCGGTGACGTCGTTATTGGGTCTTATCTCTCTTGGCGGTTTGCTGCACTGTCGCGCTTTGTTTCACTGTTACTACTACTACTACTAAGTTACTATCTGCATCGAGTATCATAGTGTTTCCTGTCTGTTTGTCTGTGTTATTTTGTTTTGGAATCGCGAAACGGTCGACATTTATATTTATGACATCGCACACCAACCATGTACATTATCCTCCGAGTCCCTGCTAGAGCGAGTTAGTACGACGTATGCGACATTATATATACAATAGTTCCGTACTATCAATTACAGCTATTTCCTAGCGCTTCATCAGCATGTTTCGACGGGTCTAAGTGTATAAATAGTTGCTACCTACCTTTTAAAGAAGCCGGTCCAACTCGAGTTTGCCCCTGATCTCGCGCCATGCTCGCGAAGAAGTTGGGCGAGCTTGGGCTCCATGTCGGGTACTAGATCAAGTGGGGTTTTACCATAACTGGCCTTGGCGTTCACGTCTGCGCCGTGCCCCAATAAAAGCCGTGCAACACCAATGCGGGCTTCCTCAGGGAGATACCGGTCCTGGAATACGTCGTGCAATGGGGTGTTGCCCTCGTCGTCCACAGCATCCACTTTTGCGCCGTGGTCGAGAAGCACCCGCGCGATCTCGAGCAACCCTTTGTAGGACGCGAGATGTAATGGCGTCCGCTGTTTCTTGTTTTGTACATTCACATCCCCGCCACGCTCCAATAATAGCCGTGCAACACCAATGCGGGCTTCCTCAGTGGGATACCAGCTCTGTGATACATCGTGCAATGGGGTGTTGCCCTTGTCGTCCACAGCATCCACTTTTGCGCCGTGGTCGAGAAACAGCCGCGCGATCTCGAGATTCCCTTCGTAGGATGCGAGATGTAATGGTGTCCGCCGTTTCTTGTTTTGTACGTTCACATCCACGCCACGCTCCAATAATAGCTGTGCAATACCAATGCGAGCCTCCTCGGGGCAACACCGGTCCTGGAATATGTCGTGCAATGGGGTGTTGCCCTCGTCGTCGACAGCATCCACTTTTGCGCCGTGGTCGAGAAACAGCCGCGCGATCTCGAGAATCCCTTCGTAGGATGCGAGATGTAATGGTGTCCGGTTTTTCTTATTTTTTCCGTTCACATCCCCGCCACGCTCCAATAATAGCCGTGCAATACCAATGCGGGCTTCCTCAATGGAATGCCAGCTCTGTAATACATCGTGCAATGGGGTGTTGCCCTTGTCGTCCACAGCATCCACTTTTGCGCCGTGGTCGAGAAACAGCCGCGCGATCTCGAGATTCCCTTTGTAGGATGCGAGATGTAATGGTGTCCGCCGTTTCTTGTTTTGTACGTTCACATCCACGCCACGCTCCAATAACAGCCGTGCAATACCAATGCGAGCCTCCTCGGGGCACCGCACGATCTCGAGATTCCCCCTGTAGGATGTGAGGTGTAATGGTGTCCGGTTTTTCTTATTTTTTCCGTTCACATCCCCGCCACGCTTCAATAATAGCCGTGCAATACCAATGCGGGCTTCCTCAATGGAACGCCAGCTCTGTAATACATCGTGCAATGGGGTGTTGCCCTTGTCGTCCACAGCATCCACTTTTGCGCCGTGATCGAGAAACAGCCGCGCGATCTCGAGAATCCCTTCATAGGATGCGAGATGTAATGGTGTCCGGTGTTCCTTGTTTTGTCCGTTCACATCCCCGCCACGCTCCAATAATAGCCGTGCAATACCAATGTGGGCTACCTTATAGCAATACCTGTCCTGTGATACGTCGTGCAATGGGGTGTTGCCCTCGTCGTCGACAGCATCCACTTTTGCGCCGTGGTCGAGAAACAGCCGCGCGATCTCGAGAATCCCTTCGTAGGATGCGAGATGTAATGGTGTCCGCCGTTTCTTGTTTTGTACGTTCACATCCACGCCACGCTCCAATAATAGCTGTGCAATACCAATGCGAGCCTCCTCGGGGCAACACCGGTCCTGGAATATGTCGTACAATGGGGTGTTGCCCTCGTCGTCCACAGCATCCACTTTTGCGCCGTGGTCGAGAAACAGCCGCGCGATCTCGAGAATCCCTTTGTAGGATGCGAGATGTAATGGTGTCCGGTTTTTCTTATTTTTTCCGTTCACATCCCCGCCACGCTCCAATAATAGCCGTGCAATACCAATGCGGGCTTCCTTAGAGCGATACCTTTCCTGTGATACATCGTGCAATGGGGTGTTGCCCTTGTCGTCCACAGCATCCACTTTTGCGCCGTGATCGAGAAACAGCCGCGCGATCTCGAGATTCCCTTCATAGGATGCGAGATGTAATGGTGTCCGGTGTTCCTTGTTTTGTCCGTTCACATCCACGCCACGCTCCAATAATAGCTGTGCAATACCAATGCGAGCCTCCTCGGGGCAATACCTGTCCTGTGATATGTCGTGCAATGGGGTGTTGCCCTCGTCGTCCACAGCATCCACTTTTGCGCCGTGGTCGAGAAGCACCCGCGCGATCTCGGGCAACCCTTTGTAGGACGCGAGATGTAATGGCGTCCGCTGTTTCTTGTTTTGTACGTTCACATCCCCGCCACGCTCCAATAATAGCCGTGCAATACCAATGCGGGCTTCCTCAGTGGGATACCGGCTCTGTAATACACCGTGCAATGGGGTGTTGCCCTCGTCATCCACAGCATCCACTTTTGCGCCGTGGTCGAGAAGCACCCGCGCGATCTCGGGCAACCCTTTGTAGGACGCGAGATGTAATGGCGTCCGCTGTTTCTTGTTTTGTACGTTCACATCCCCGCCACGCTCCAATAATAGCCGTGCAATACCAATGCGGGCTTCCCCAAGGGAATACCAGCTCTGAAATACATCGTGCAATGGGGTGTTGCCCTTGTCGTCCACAGCATCCACTTTTGCGCCGTGATCGAGAAGCAGCCGCGCGATCTCGAGATTCCCTTCATAGGATGCGAGATGTAATGGTGTCTGGCCGTCATTGTTCCGCAGGTTAACGTCGGCCCGATGCTCAAGTAGCATCCGAGCCACAGAGAACTCTCTGATGTTTGCTGCTAGATGTAGTGGGGTCCAGAGATCGTCGCGCTGAGCATTCGCATCCGCGCCATGTTCGAGTAGAAATTGAACTGCGTCGATAGCCACTTTGTCGTGCCGATCTATTGTTTTGTGCAGCGCAGTCTGTTTTCTCGTGTCCCGAACATCAACGCTCCCACCGTGCTCTAGCAGGAGCTCCGCCACCCGGAAGTGATTTCGGCGTAGTGCTGCGACCAGCGGAATCCCGTACGAGCCACCAATGTCGTTTACATGCCGCGGATGTTTGATGGCGAGGTGCCGAATTAAGCCATGGAATCCACAGAGTGCCGAATAGTACAATGGGCTTGGTATCTCCGACGGCAACTTCTCGCCTGACTCTGCGTCTATGTCGTATAGCCCTATCCACGCCGCAAAATGTGGTTTGTCCAGGTCAAAGAGGGACTTCATTCCACCCTCCACGCGTGAGGCGACGTCCTCGAATTGAGCATGCGTGACCCAGTGCCGAGCCGCATATTCGGCCAGAGGGGAACCCTTGACACCCTTATTGTCGTTGCGATCATCCAACTGGAGAAGAAATCCGAGACAGACCTGCGCGAAGATGGTGTGCGCGGGACCGGGAAGAATGTGATATTGAGTGAGGTGTCCGGTTGAAGATGCGAGATGATCTGATGTCAAGAACTCTTTGACGGACAGGTGAGAAAACTGCACCACTCGAGAGCCCCGGTTGTCGACAATGGCAACAAGACTCGAACATATGGACAGCACAGCCTCCTCTTGGTCTTTTGGCCGCCGGTCCGCATGGAACTTCGGAATTCCTCCCTGGGCCGTATCAAAGTCAAATGTAAGGATTTCGGCTAGCTCCCCGACACGAAGTGGCCGGACGGCAACCGCGAGGCAGTGAAGGAGACGACGAGCGTGCTCTCGGTTGTTCTCGTTGATGTCCTTCAATAAGCGTTCGTAGGTCTCATCCAATGTCCTCGGTAACTTTTCGAGAATCGCTCGAACATCTGGTTGGACTGCGTGCCGCAGCATCTCGAGTTGACAGAATACCCATTGGAACCTATACAATACATGATTAGAGAATTTATCGTCAGGTATGGAGAAAGGCGCTCACATTCCGTCCGCTCGTTCAGAGAGCTCTTCGACGACCAATTTCTTGTCCTCAGCCCGCCATTTCTTCATGCGCTCATCCGAGGATACAACGGAGCTGACATAGTTGGCAATAACAAAATTTTGTCTAGTTTCGTCGTGAAGCGAAATCGCATTAACGGTCAATGGTTTGAGCTTAGTTTGGATATCGATCTCCGGTCGACTCGTAACACATAAATGCAAATTCGGAACTCGCAGGCGAACAAGGTCCATCACAAAGTTAAGGACTGCCTCTCGCGGAGTTGGCATCCCGGAGTCGGGACACTCGTCGAGTGCGTCCATGATAATGAAAATTGGGTGTTGGGCCGCGGCTGTGAGCATCTCCTTTAGAGTGTCTATCAAGACCCTGTTACTGGGTTGTTGCGCTCCTTTCCCGTGTGCTGAATAAAGTCGGTAGATGATGTCGCAACATGGCTTTGAGTATGCAGAAAGCTGGACAAGAAGACGGGTAACAGCATTGCGGAGGTTTTGTTTTTCCTCGTCCCGAAAATCGAAGTAGAAGTACGCCAATGTTGCCCTTCCGGCGTCGCGTAATGTCATAACGTGTTGTATGATTGCAGAACTTGTGGTCAACATAAGTACCATAACTGGCGACAACGATTAGGTAATAACGAACCAAAGGATGCTCTTCCCCGAACCGGCTATATAGATAGGGAGACGATTAGGAGTTGAGCCACGAAATATACGATAGGAGCGTACGTTTTCCGTGGACCCAGAGGAGGGAACCATTTAACATCCAGTCCTTGAATACGCCGGCCTCGAAGAACCACGAGGGAGGTGCGTTATGGTGGACGTCGCACGCGGTGTTGTGGTTTGTCGACGGGTCTGGCGGGGAGAACCACTTTCGAACGTCCTGCTCTATCAGGTTCCATGCGGCTGAGTTTCCGTGGGCAGACGGCGGTTCAGTGTAAAGTGGGTAACTAATCGGACGGGCTGCGCACCCTTCGTAGTCTGAGCTATGGCCATCCGGACTTCCTCCTTTATTAGACCATCTAACCTCTTCAAGGCGTCCTCAATATCTGTCCTTCCCAATAGTTTCCTGGAAAATATTTCTGATCAAATATTTGGATGGTTAAGCGTGAAGCATATCTTGCAGAAACAACTCACTTGCTCGCGTTCGTTTCATCTCCTTCGTCGCGATGGAGAGGATAGAGAGTACCTCGGCCACGATCTTCACAAATACTTCCGTCATTTCGGTGGTCAACGAAATCTGAGTATAAACCCTGAGGCGCTTGAAGAAGCTCTCGATGCGCTCAAAGAGTTCGACGAGCGCATCGTGGCTCGCTCTCGCATCTTTTGCCGCCTATACAACGTCGGTGTTAGGAGGGTCTACGAATAGCAGTGGCGAAGATACGGACAGCAAGGAGGACACCGATCCCAGTAAAGATGGCCCCTGCAGGGGGGAACGCCTGCACAAAAACGTTAGGGTGTGCCTTAGGTCATCATGGACTGGATTTCAGCATACCGTGCCAGCAACCCCGCCAAGTGTCCCAGAAAACGTGTAGAGGACATCCACCACCGGACTGATCCACTTCATCAACCTCTGATCGCCATCCCTGAACTGCTGGAACGCATCGGCTTGGCCTTGAAATATGGCTAAGATGGCATCGATGGAGTCGCACTGTTTCACCTGAGTGGCGAGCGGGTGGTCAACAAGTTGTTTCCCAGTCTTCTTCTTGTACTCGCTCAAGGCGGCATCAAGAATCGATTTGAAGTCCGAGGATTGGGTAGTTGTCTGGCCAAGGGTGGACAAAGACATGGTGGTTGCGATGATTAGTTTGTTAGCGACGGCAGAAAGGCAAGAGTATGTCTAGTCGGGTGGGAAACACGAGGCTTCGTGACTCGGTATGGCTTGGCTGGGAAGCTTCGCCTGCCTCGTGACGCATAAGAGGAGCACGTGACCAACGAGCTAGAGCTACTAACAAGCGACATGCCAGTGCCAGTGGCTGATAACCGCACAATGGTGTTATTCAGCGATAACCGTGATTACTGGATAACAATGGCCGAGATGTAAGTAGAGTAATCGACCACTGGCAGGATGGGATTTGAGATCTGAGCAAGGAGATCGCCGGACCCGGAATCGTCTCTTCTTTGTCCCGAGACCGAGTCATCAGCAGGGCTCTCGGGTCTATGTGGCCTGCGCAGAGCTACTTCTGCCCACACCGCCTGCTTCCAGTGCGACTTCAAGGTCTCAGGAGGCAAGGACTGAGCCAGCGTTAGCCGTGAAGTTCGACGTGTGTGTTTTCTTACTACCTCCCTCTCGAATCATCACACCGAGTTGACACAAGCAACTCTCCCGCAGTTGATACTTAAATTTGGACGTTCCCAAACCCAAGGATGTCGTCGCCATCAACGTACGGGGTCTCCCATCTTTTCTTGTTCTCGCATATTAACAAAACCAGCATATCCCCGACCTTGTCCTTCACATCATACCCGATTTCCCGCCACCGAGCTGGACCAGAGTACGGGTGAGTATCCCCTTAGGGACCCACGATCAAGTCATTCGTCCCATCAGCAACAACATGTTTCTACCACACCAAACTACAACTTCAACAACGGTCAAGTCGCGGCAGGGAGTACTACGCTGACGGGTGAATGATGGGTGGAATGGGCACCCCTCACGGTACCATGATGGGCGGTTGCATGCGTTGGCCAGGTGGTTGTGTCACATTTGCAATCTAAGCGCAGGTGGTAGGGATGAGTCTAAGTAACAATAACAGAGAACGTGAAACACACCCGTTTATCATCGAGAATGAGCCCCGACTTCCAACGGGTTGAGCGTCGTTGCTGTTATCCCCAAGGTGAATCGAGAGCCCCTAGCTAGGACCAGCCCCGTGTCGCGGTTCAACCACTACCGTGGCATCAATGGTCTTTCCAAATTCTGAATGGAAGGCATGCATCGAATCCGCGGTAGAATGCGGTAGCTACCGACGAAATACCGCGTGTTTCGCAGGCACTCTTCATGGGGAATCGCGCGTTGACCCGTTCGCTTTTAGTAGTCAACCGTCCTCTTCTCCCTAACCCCTGCCTCGCATAGACGTCACTTACCACGAGCACCGCGAGCACCGCCCCTCGATGGGCATGCGAATAATGGTCATGGGGCGAATCGGCATATATGGGTCGGGCAGGATGGGCGGCGCGGGCGTTGACGCTATGAGCCCGACGGCGACGGCGGGACGCGCCTGGAGATGGGCCCGATGGCATGACGGGGACCGGGGCGAGTTGGGGACGAACGCTTGTTTTGAACCAGAATGTTGGGTTAGGTCCTCGATTATTTACGCCTGAGGCCTTGGACGCTCAACGGCCCTCAGCCGAGCAGCGAATGCCGCGGAGCCCCCTCCCATTCAGTCTGAAATCCCGTATTCCGCACAACGCAGGCAGTGGAGGAGGTGGTGGATGGGTGTGTGGAGCACTTCTCCACAGGGGCATGTCAACGATTCGTGGGCGTTCGAACCCGTGAATGCGTGGTCTACTGCCAGGTGTAAAGCGACTGAGTATTTTGGTTCTGTGGGGAGAAGCGTGCCCCGATTGTCTTAGACCAACACATCCTCCTATTGTCCTTTCTGTACATCTTCACATTTTCTAGTTAGGACATGCGATCACTGAAGCGTTGAAGCTTGAAGGTTAGACTCGGAAGGAGCTCTTGTTTTGTTTGTTCCCAAATCACGATGACTGGAGTTTTCCTTCAATGAAGTCGCGTGTGACTAAGCATCTCTCCTCTTCTATCCCATTTATTCGTTCTCACGAAGTCCTAACCGCACTAGATTACGGCCGTCATTAGTGACTTGATGAGGGCAAAGGCAAAGTTACCCAATCACAGTCTCTCTCTATGAGCGTCCAACTCTGTGCTGAGGTCGATCACGTCATGAACACCTCCAAGTGTATACTTGCGCCCACAGCCAAACGTCAAGTCCGTAGTGCGAATCGGCCTTGTCTGAGCCGCTGCGTAGCTCGAAAGAAGTTGATTCCCTCACTGCGAAATTAAGCCATGCGTGGTTCGTTGGCCTGGCCGCCTCAGACCCGAGGTCGTACCGTTCCACTTCCCACCACTGATATCCACAGGGGGGGCACCGACATCACCGGCCATGCCTTCACACGTGTCCACGCCCCCCGTCCCCGACACCACACCCGGATGCGTCGACCAGCTACTAATACCCCACAAAGCAACGCGTTACTGACCACGGCTACCCATACGACGCGCAAATTCAGACCGTCGTTCACGTCCCTTGTCCTGTTGGCCAGGAAGATGGAGGGCAAGGCCACGCTCGTTCATTCGAGACCCAAAAGCGTGTACGCGGCCTCATCGGCCTAGATGGCTTGTCCCATGCTATTTCCCCACGTGCGCTGCTTTTGGCTGTGCCCTTGTTCAACATTTTTGTATGGTCCTATATCCCCTGCCTGCGTAACTTTCTGAGCGTCCGGGCTGACTTGGCGAAGATCCATCCGACGTTGCCCGGGTGCACGGAGATTGGGGAGAAGGTCGCGCTTTCGCGGCGTATCGAGAAGCACTTGCGACAAGTCAGTGAGTAGTATTTCCATGTCCTCTCAACTCGGTTCTCGCTGAGACGTGCCGTGTCCTTAGGTTGAGGGAAGTGTACAATGTGGGACTGTATTAGACGTCGACTAGCAAAGTGTTATAATTATTGCCAGAATGTTTTCTTTTTCTTTGTTTTATGTCCGCGAATTTCGAACCCACCACCCCACCCCACCCTTCCCCTAGATGGGATACCGAAAATTGCAAAAAGAAGTACAAAGAGCGGTGATGATGAACGGGGGGTGATGGGCTGAACGAAATGCAGACACTATCTCTACCTCTACCTCCATCCCTACAATCGACGTAGCTATTTGCCACCTTTTTACTCGCGTCTGTCGATGAGGTCGAGCTCAGCCAAGTCGACACCGGAAAAGGATTTGTTCTTAATACGACGGTTCTCTAACTCCTTCTTGGCCAGTCGCAAATGAAGGATCTTCAGTCCATCCTTAACCTACACAACTCGTTTAGCTTTCATCGAACAAGGGGGAAAAAAAAGTTATTTCTACTGACCACAAGAAAAACGGCGAGTCCGAGAATATTCCGCCACCTACAAACAAAAAGAAAAAAAGAAAAATCAGCGACAGACCATTTCAGGAGGCAGACAACGTACCAAACCGGATCGCTCATCGCCCACTCCTGGCTCGTAGTCAAGAACAATCCACTAAGCACTTTACCGCCCAACGCCCCACCCAATACGAGTTGCTGTTGCTGCTGTTGCTGCTGCTGCTGCTGTCCGTTCCAACCACCAAACAACCGCGACCTCTGCAAGTTATTCCAAAGCCCGAGTAAGCCCACGGCTGTAGCGGCGGGCATCTGTGGCGGGGGCATCTGCTCGCGCGGGGCGATGATGGCGCGGACGAGGGGAAGGACATGTGAGAGACGCAAGAGCGCAGCACCCATCATGCGCGCGATCGTAGGCATCGCAAGCGCACCACCGACGAGTCGCCCAAAGCTCGCAGTCGTCATGCGGATCGTGCGCGCGGCCGCAGCCGCAAAGTCGTCTGCGTTCATGGCGGCCGCCGGGTCGTCTTGCTCTTGAGGAGGCTGCTGCTGTTGCTGTTCGGGTTGTGGTTCTGGCTGTTCTGGCTGTTGCTGCTGCTGCTGCTGATCTTGTGGTGGGGCTTGTTGTTGCTCCTGCGCAGGAAAATCAGCGGCATCATCGGCGTTGTTGGGCGCGGCGTCGTCGGCCGCTGCGGGTGCGGGTGCTGCCGCGGGTGCAGGCGGGTCGACCTGGGGTCCAACGCGGATGTGAGCGCGTATCTCAAGATCAAAGTGCTCGCGGATCTGCAGCCCAAAGCGCTGCGGGCCACCTCCGGCCTCCCTACCCGCCGGAGCAGGACCCTGCTGCTGCTGCTGCTGCTGCTGTTGTTGCTGTCGTTGTTGTTGCTGGGCCGGGCGCGGCTGGTCTTGTGGCTGCTGGACCTGTGGCGGGCGGGCTGCGGGCAGCGGCACAAGGGCGTTTGTGACGCGCTGGCGGAGGCGGGTGTATAGCGTGCGGACGGAGGGGAAGAGCGCGCATACGAGAACGGGGGGCGGAGGCCAGAGCTGTGGGCGTGCGGGACCGGTGAGGCGCAAGGCGGTCGCTGCGGCTGCTGCGGTGGTGGCGGAGGCAGGGGAGGTGGAGGGCCAGGAGAAGAGGAGCGGGACGAGTGGGGATGTGGTCCAGAGGACGAGGGGTGTGCGGGAGGCGATGAGGGTGAGTGGGACGAGGGGGAAATTGATCCATGCGTGCCAGGGCCAGCGCGTCGGGTTTTCGGTAAGTAGGACGTCGAAGAGGTCTGGGCCGATGAACTCGCGCACGGCGAAGGCGCCGTAGGTCGTGAAGGTGAAGTATACGCCTGTCGGGTGTTGTTGAGTGTAGAGAGAGATCGATAGGGTGACGTGTTGGCTCACCTGCGCCGAAGGAGAGGACGATGGTTCCGGCGCAGCATGCAGTTATGATGCGCCCGGAGTTGGAGAGAATATGGTGGACAGAGTCGAGGATTCGGAGGGTGGGTGAGTTGAAGCCTTCGGTCTCGTAGCGGTCGCCGCACTGGGGACACTTTAGCGCTTTTGAGCGACCGAAATCGCGCTGCTGGGTCTTGATCCAGTGATGCAGACAGGATTCGTGGGCGATGAGCGTGCATTTGCATGGGTGTACCCATACGGCTGGTGGGTTCTGTGGGCCTGCAACAGATTTCTGTGAGCAATGGAGGACCCACAGAGATTCGAGAGGTGAGCCATACTGTCATAGCGTTCCTCTTCACGGCAGATATAACAGAGCTTTACCTGTAATGCTCAGGTGAGATACGAACGTTTGCGATGCCAGAAACATACTCGAAGGTCGTCTACGGTTGGGACTCGAGGAGTATCGGTGGTCTCGTTCATCTGGTGAGAGCAGAGTGTGACTCGGACAGAGTGGCAGACGCTGGGTGGCGCAAATATAAGCAGAAAAGGAATAAATTGAGGCTAGGCTACTAGGCTACTACGGTAAGATACGCCGCAGGCACACGACGTCGAACATTTTTTCTGACAGAACCTGACACGACGAGACAGAACCAAAATTGAGGCAGAGACGAGCAAAACAGCGCAGGTTTTTCTTAATCCACGCGGGTGGGCGACATGCCAGAATCTTCACCCTTGCGAGGAAGTGGGGACCTAGGGTTGTCATCCTCCTTGAGAGGTGCCGGGGATGGGCTGCGCTTGCGGTCAGGACTCCTGCTGCGACGTGGCTCATCCCTTTCCTTGTCCCGCACGTCGCGGTCGCGATCCCTGCGGTCCCTATCCTTGTCCTTATCCCTTTCCCTGTCCCTATCTCTGTCCCTACGGTCACGTTCTGGATCCCGCTCTCGATCCCGGTCCCGATCTCTGTCGCGGTCGCGGTCTCGGTCACGGCCATTGCGGCGACGAGGGCTACGAGAACGTTCTCGGCGCGGGGGCGGTGAACGCCTATCGATGCGCCACACGGAGGATGGAGGGTTCTTGGCCCACTTGATGAAAAAAAGGAGTGAATAAAAACGGGGGTGAGTATATAGTAATCAGGGCTAACCTGGATGCCTAAACGAGAACCCTCAAACATGCGTCCGTGCCTGCTGAGAGCTAAGTTTAAAAAATAGAAGGTGATAGGATATAATACGAACATGTCATAGTAGGCATCCTCGGCGTCGCGAGTGCTACGGAACTCAACAAAAGCGTAACTGCGATAGTCGAGGGGAGTTGAGCTTTCGTTCGGAATCGACGCGAGATCGAAGGGCGCGGAAGACGACGGCGCTCGAAATCGAAATTAAAAGATGCGTGCGTGCGTGCATACGTGCGTGCGGAGACGACGGGCGATCGTACGGCGAAAAAGGCACTCGTGGCACTGCGGCGGAAGAGTAGGGAGAGATAAAGAACGGAAGGGACCTACGGATTCGAATGTGCGGAAGGATTGCGAGGGGCGGGGACATCACAGCGAATGAGGGGACCGAAGCTTGAATCTGTTGAGACAAGTTTCATAGTAGAAAGGGAAAGACATACCGTTCAAACTCGTAAGCGAGGTCCCTAGCACGAGTGGCAGGGTGAAACCCGCTAACAAAGAGGATTCGCGGCATGAAAGAAACGCGTAAAAACCAAACAAAAAATTGGACTGGGTTTTCAAGGAACACTGTTTGGTTCTGTTTGTCTGGTATACACGAGCATACACAACACACAACCGACCACCGAGGACAACGGTCAGAGGGCAGGGCATGGGTCGATGATACTGGTCCAACGCACTGGACTGTTGATTAATGGATCACGACTCTTGTTTCGCAGTTACCACAACCATCACCACCACTATGCTCTACAACAGCGAATTACACATCTTCTCAAATTTATTAATCAACACGATGACAAGTCTTGGAGTTCAGTCACAAAACTTGCGACTCTCGATTCTGCCATTGCAAAGATCGACTCCATAACAGACTCATCGATGGGAGACGACAGTTTTATATCCTCTCCATATCCACCACCAACCTGGCTACTCGTCAGACTCTGCTATAAAGTTCGATCGCAAACAGATGCAGAAAAGGCTTCACATTTAATCGTCACAAATTTGCCTTATATACCTCCAGACCTGCGTCCACCCGTGCTCATCCTCGTGGTTCATCTCCTGTCTGCGTATAGGGTCCTTCCCTCACTCGAACGCATCGTAAAGCTCTTCATCGGTCTGCCCATTTTTCATGAATATTGGCACTTCAATCGTCTCTTGCGTGCGCTCATGCTGTACGCCGATTCACCTACCGACGGTCGCGCCATCGGGCGTCTTGCAGTCCTGCTTCTCAAAACAATGACCGAACGCGAGCTTACTCTCACCAAAAAGACGTACCGCTTTCTCCTCCAGAACCGCTACGTTACGATGGAACTCACCGAGGAGCTTCGTCAGCGCATGATACGCGACAAGATTGTCCCAGACCGCGCCCATCTCGAATCATTCCTCCGCATCTCTGCGAATCACGGCTCCGTACACGATGCCGCCACCTACGCCCGTGCAATTCAGACCGTGGATCGGAAGCGGCAGATACCGCCCCACATCGCAGGGGTGTCTGAAGCCAATCAGATCGTACCGTCCAGTTCGCCGAATGCCACCGTCGAGTATCTCAGCCATCTCGTGCACGAGAATGCGCACCGCACCGAGTTCGATGCCGACGCCGAGTGGCTGCGATTCGTCAAGACGGGACTATCCCACCGGTTTCTCAACAAGCGCCACACCAGTTCCGCCGCCTGGGCAGCGCGTCTCTTCAGCCTCTCACGCACCCGATCTTTCTCCCCCGAGAGCCTCGTCGCGTTCTTTGAGTGGTCTCATGCGCAACGCTTTCCCTTCCGCACCCACACTACCCTCTCCTACACTATCGTTCTTCACGGGCTCCTCCGGAAGGGCGCGTATTCTCTCGCGCTGGAAGTATGGGAGCGCTATCGCAAGCACGGGACCCGCAAGCTGCACCTCGACCCGGTGGCCCTCGGCGTCGGCGTCGAGGTGCTGACCCAGTCAGGGCACCCTGACCGCGCGCTGGCCCTCATCGACGCGCACAGCAACACAAAACACGCAACGAGGACGCCGCGTATCCCATCGTCCGTCATCACCCGCTTCATGCGCGTGCTCGCCACGACCAACCCCACCGCCGCCCTGCGTCTCTGGGAACACATGGACATCCTGTACGACACGACGCCCGACGCGCACGCCTTCGTCATCATGCTCAACGCGGCGCGCCAAGCGACGCTCAACGGCGATAGCTTCGCCGGCGCAATGCAGGAACTAGGCCTCCCCTTCCGCCTCCCTTTCTCCCGATCGCCTGCCCCGCTCTCCTCCTCCTCCTCTGACGCCCCATCGTCACTCGACCGCGTGCGTCGCCGCAGCTATGTGCTGCTCAAGCGCGCACTCGCTACCACCGAAGGCGACATGTGGGGCGGCGAACGCGCATGGCGCCGCGCACACCGTATCTTCACCAGCGCGCTGCTCGCCGCATGGCCCGCGCTCGCGGACGTCCGCGCGCCCGCACAAGCAGTGCGTTCGTCCGGCGAAGGCGCCGCCACCGCGCCATTGCGGGACCTCGGACGCTTCCTCGTCCCGCGCAATTCCACGGACGTCAGTGCCATCACTAATGATGCGAGCGAGGGGGATGAACAGCCGCCGCCGCTATTGCCCTTGCACGCACGTGGCGTGGCGTACTGCCCGTCCTTCGTGCCGGACGACGCGACGTTCCGCGCCGCGGTGCTGTTGCTCGGCGCTGCGCGTGCAGCGGGGGAGATCCCGTTGGCGCTGGCGCGGATGCGCGCGCTTGGAATCGTGCCCCGCACACGCACGCTGGCGTATGCGCTCGTCTTTTGGGCGGAGGTGAGCGTCGGTGCGCCGTTGCTTGAGCGGCTGCGCGGTGGTGGCGGGGAGTACGTGCGGCTGGTGCGGTGGATGGAGGAGTGGGTTGGGGCGGAGAACATGCCTGATGAGGCGGCTGTCGGGGAGGCCATGAGGAAGGTCGACGTCATGCGGCGGGGACGGGTAATATGAAAGCGCGATTGTATATGTCCTATGATAATATAGTAGACACTCGTTTTTGTAAAACTGGGCATCGCAAAGCAAAAGCAAAACCATAAAATTAAATAAACAAAATATGAGTTCTTTATCATGCGTGCGTGCATGTGGTGGGTCCCATCAGGCGTGGCAGTACCCCCTCATCCAGGAGCTCCCACTCCTTCGTCTTGGCATCGCCTGATGCCGTGACGGCGGTAGTGGCCGTTGCGCGTGCGCGGAGACGCGGGTCTGCGGGTGGCGCAGCGACGGCCGTGCTGGTGTCGGACTCGGGGGGTTCGACGTCGACGGGCGTCGGCTCGTCATCTTCGTCTCCGTCCTCGTCCTCGTCCGGACTGAGATCCATCGCCTCCTCGACGCTCATCTCCATCTCGTCCATCTCCATACCGGCTTCCCCGTTCTCATCCTCGCCGTCATCATCGTGCGGAGGTGGCATACCCGCGCGGTTCGGCGTCACTGGGGTGGTCGTGGCGGCGGTCGTGGCGGAGGCGGCCGAGTCTGGTGGACGGCGCTTGCCGCGCTCGAGTCGGTGCAGGACCTTGTGTATATAATCCCTCGCGAATTTTTTGATCTTTGTCTTTTTCTCCTCCGAGAGCGCCTCGAGCTTGTTTTCCCTATAGCTCGACGATTTCTTCTCCTTCTCCGCAATGATGTGCGTGAGCTAACCATTCGTCCTTGCGTCAGGACGAAAAAAACAGTGTCAATAATGGGGGGGTGTGCGCACCTCCTTTGCGTGCTTCTTGAACGTGTCCACTTCCATGCGCGCGCGGTACTTCGACATCGTCTTGACGACGACGGCGCCGACGAGCTTAAGCAGTCGCTTCTCGCGGTTATCCTCGCGCCCGCCGCCGCCACTGCTGCCCGCCCCACGGCGCTGCCCACCGTCCTCACGTTCCTTGCGCTCCTTCCGCCGTCGCTCGCGCTCGGCTTTCCGTTCCTCCTCCTTGCTCTGCGCCTCTGCAGCGGCAGCCGCTTCCAATAGGGCGCGTTGTTCCTCGGCCTTCTGCGCTGCAGCGGCGGCGGCGATGATGGCAGCCGTCTCGGCCTTTGTGCGCTCGAGACGCGCAATGCGTGCCTGATCCATCATCTCGATCTGTCGGATGAGGCTCTCGTTTTGCACCATGAGGTTGTTGCGGTAATCGTGCGGCGTAGGGCCGCGGTAGTGGTTACTCGGCCGCGGGGTCGTGAGCCCGAGCGTCTTGATGCTGGACTCTGACTCGACAAGGTCGTCTAGCTTTGAGCGCTTCGGGAGGCGATCTTCGGGGGGCGGGGATGGTGGGGACGCCCAGTCGTCGTTCGTCTCCTCTGCCGCGTCGTCCTGAGTCGGGCGCTAAGTGCTGCAAAAAGAGAAGGGCTGAGGAAAAAGACTGTACGTACCTTTAAGCGCTTCGGTATCCGATAGGCGGTCTCCAGGGTACTCCACTGATCCAGGAGCTAAGCCCGCAGCGAGGTTAAAAACACAGCCAAGAACGACGGTGGAAAGAGAGAGGGCTCACGTCTTGGCCTGCCTTCTGGAGAACGACATTCTCGGACTCGGCGCACTTTTGGACAGGGACGCAGACTTTGGAATCCTCCACCTTGTTGCGCGAGATGAGTGGCCATGTACTCATGCAGTCGATAGCCTACAAACCCCTGAGACCCAGTCAAGACGCGAAAGATTCGAGAACACATACAAGCATAAGCACTTCAAGATCCTTCTCATAGTCGTCCATGATGTTTGTCATGAGACTGAACCCTCGTAACCGCATCATTTGGCGAAGAGCAGACTGATCATCTGACATCTGAATGGGAGAAAAACTCAGTGGGGACCTGCAGGCGATAGCCCGTGAGGCCAACCTTTATTCGCGTAAGCAGCTTGACGAGAACCTTGCGGCTCTGAGTTTGCCGCATGGCCTGGATAACCTTTGGCACCTCTTTGAGGGCCAAGGGCCTAAGTATAGGCTACAAATGCGTGCTTCAGTACTTGTACACGAACAGGAAAAATTTCCGCGATAAGTACCATCCAATCCTCATCCAACTTCTTGCTCTTCTTCTTCTTGCTCCCCTTGAGCCCGAGTCTGTCAACCTCGTCCGTGATTCCAAGTGCTGTGGGGAGCGCCTATAAGCAAGGGGATACACAAAAAATAGGCGAAGAGACGAGCGCACCGTCAAGATAGAGGTCGTCCATCCCAGCCAGATCGGTCTGGGTCTTCCCGCCGATAAAGCCGACGCACTTTTCCTCACCACAATAACACGGCTGTGCATCGTGCCTGCCAAATTGTTCAGTCCCCGCGGGAGTTGCGAACGTGCGAACTCTCACCCGTAGCGATCGACGTTATAGTTGAAAGTGAGCTCTTCGTTCTTCTTGATCGCGCGGTTCGCGAAGATGCCCATTCGGACGTGTTGTCCGATTGTCCATTTTGCGACGAAGCAATTTGGATTGCAGGAATGATTCGCGAACCGACCGATGCCACCGCGCTTTGTCGCGTCGATGAACTAACAAGAGTATGAGGGGGGAAGGGGGAAAGGGAGAATCGGTTGGTATTTCGTTTGAAAAAAAAAGGGGGGAGACACTCACCTCGTCCTTCTGCAGCATCATAAAGTAAAAATGCTTGATGCCCTCTTCCGCATAATCCCGCATCCGCTTGATAAACGACGGATTCGAAACGACGTCGCCGACATATTCGTAGATGAATGTGTCCCTGCACCGCCCGTCTCAGACCCCCGGTAATCCCAAAGCAAAAAAACAAACACGCAAAACGCACCTTGGCATGTCCTGCGCCGCACGGAGCCCATACCCCTTTTTCTCCGTCTTGACGATATCGATTTTCGCATATTCCCGCCGCTGGAACCTACAGCGAATGTCAGCCGAGCGGGCCCCCACGAGCCGTGAAGCGCCAAACGCACCGTTGGTTCATACAAAAGCCACCGCCCTTGCAGTCGCCTGGGAGACACTCCACTTGCGTCAGGCGGTTGATGCAATCTTCCACGCATATAGCACCTAAAGGCGAGTTGGATCTCAGCACACTTGTTCCCTTCCCCATATATCCATACAACGCCACAATCGAAGGAGGGGGGGGAAGTGGGCACGTACGGGAGCCATTTGGGGGACACTCGCAGGTCATGCTCTCCAGCGCCTCTCTACTCCGCCCGAGCGTCGAGTACTGATAGTGGTTTTCCCGTATCTCAACGAAAGTTTTCATCGCCTCCTCTGTCGTTATGGGCAGGTCGCCGATGAGCTGGGGGCCCTTCTTTAGGGGCTTTGTCGGTACTGATGGAGTGGTGGGCTCGGGTTTGGGCGAGGCTGAGGCTGATGTTGAGGTTGAGGTTCTGGGTTCTGACTTTGCGGTGAGGGGACATTCAGGTTTGGGCGAACGATCAATCTTTCGGGGGGCTTGATCCTCGTTGTCCATCTCGACGTCGTCTGGTGAGTCGGGGGACGGTCGTACATTACGCGGTTTGACAGGGTCACCCTCTATGTTGAAATGGTTCGACGACACAACCTCAGGTTTTACCTTGGATGGGGACCTCGACAGGGGATCCTCCAAGGTGAGGGAGGACGTAGAGGCGAGCGGCGAGGGGTAGTCGTCTTCGACTTTGAGGGCCATAGCACGAAATTTGGACATGATGAGGACAGTGCCTCAGAGTTTCGACGAGCAAGGGGCTTAGTTGGGCACTTGACAGACAAGCGCGCGTGGTTCAAAAGAAATACGAGTGTCCCTGGAGTAGAAAGAGAGCCTCAAATATCGCTCGACCTGTATCATACAACGACGGTTAGTAGACGAAGAGCGAGGTCGCACGGACAGCCAACATGGAAGTCACTAAGAGACAAACGAAAAGTCTAGTCATCACTCATCAACCATTGTCACAATCCACCCTCACACCGACAGGTCTTTGGAATTGTACATGCTCGCGATAAACTATGTGGTTAATGGTAAATGTACTACGTATCACCAGAGAAAAGTGTGGTGGGTCATCAACCACAAAAAAGAAAAAGCAGAACCAGTAGCGTTGAGCCACGATGCGACGGAATGGTCGGCTATTATACGGAATACTCGGAGAATCTGTAGCGAGAAAGGGTAATCAGCATGAGGAACTACAACACGGAACAAAAAGAGAGCTCAGTAGTGCATGTTGTTTGGCTGTATGCTACGTGCCGCTCATCAACGCCAACGGCTATGACTGGGGCGGCAAGGACTCATCTCGAGAGGGAATAAAGAGGAACAACACTCACCAGTGGATATATATCGGACATGCCTCACCACCATTCAGTATAACCCTTCGCCTCCCACCGACAACAACGCAAAGCAAGCAAGGATGTACCCCGGAACTTACCGAGATATACACTGCAATACCTCACAGACTTGAAGTCTGAAAAAAAATTGTCTATACACGTGCAGAAAAATATTACACATTGGGCGACGCGGGAAGAACAGCATCCTCATCTCTCCCTGAACGGCAACTGTTGTCAACAATAGCCGGCCGGAACTAACGATATAGGGAGGCCCACCTTCAAAGAACTTTTGCATAAACGTTCTATGCGGCCGCTCTCTATTGCCGGTCAACAACGGGCCGAGTACGTGAGGCTCCTGCTTCCAGAAGTTCACCGTCTCCTGGTACTCCTGCCGGCTCTTGTGGAGCAGAATGTCGACGAGCTTGGGGTCGGACACGTAGCGGTTACGCTCGAAACGCTGGCGGACGACGGCGCGCACGGCGGACGGGGGAACGTCGAGGGCGTACAATACGCAGATTTCAGGAGCCTGTTGTTACGGATTTTGGGGAGGAGCGATGGGGAGGGAGAGAAAGTGAACAAATAAATAATACGTTTAAAGGAAGCAGAGAAACGCACCCCACGCATCCAATCGCGGTACAATTCGAGCACACGCTTGCGCTGGTGAGCAGAGCTTGTCGATTGTGTCGCCGCGCGAGCGAGGCGTGTCGGTATCGTCGTCATTGCCAGTTCAAACTGAGCCACGCGAACGACAAAAACACCGAAATAAGTGTCGGAATATCCCGGTATTCGCCGGCCCGGTCCCGGTCATTCATTTCCATTCTGGGTAAGAGCCACGATCTTTTCAATGGCAAGCGGATCCGGTATACACCGCTCTATTACATAGTTACAGGAAATTAAACTTGAAGACGTGCGGCTGATAAAGCACAAGAAACTTAAAGACTTCCCCACCGTCTGAGAGATAGCGAAGGGCCTTGTCCACGGCTCGCCGTAGTCGCAGTCTGCGAGACGCTTCCAGATCATTTTGACCCAATTGTCTACCTTGGCTTTCTGTGTACTGCTTCTGCGAAGGCACCTACCTCGAGGCGACAAAATGCGCTTTCGACATTGCCTTTGTACTCGCCGTCGTTCAGAAGGTCGATGTCTGTCAACACTTTCATCTGCCGCCGTTGAATGGTGTTTCCCGGTCCAATCCACTCTGCGAGGGGTATGGCGCACCCAAACAGTTGATCGCTCGATACTAAATCAAACCTGATAGTTGGATGTTGTCTCGATCGATGAGCAATAAGGGTTAAGAAAGTAGCCTTGCGATATCCCGCTTCGGCGGGCCTTTGGATTCGTGAATCAAATCGGGAGAATGTGTCGCAGATGGGGGAGCAGCTGGCAGCTGGCACGCCATAACTCGAGGAGTCAAGGAGTCCTCGACTTGGGGCTTCCGTGACCAGCAGTTGATTTTCCGGCCCAGCTCGGCCTGATCGATATGCCTTTGAACGATCTCGACGCGACATGTAGGGACTACTGTATTCATGCCAATATTCACAAGCGCTTTCATTGTCACGATACTCCCTTTCACAGATCCCACGCTCTGTGAGCGCCGCCACCGTGACGCGTACACCTCACAATTGTACATAGCCGTCATCGGTCGCACTGAAATTGTTCTTGATTCTCCGGCATGCCCCTGATGATGTTGTTACGATCTGCTACCACTTAATTAACATTTACACAAATCATTAAGACCCGTAGATACCATGCCATGTCCCACCTTTACTCCGTGACCGACTTGGACAGCAGTTGTCGAATCTGCTGCCGTCGCCCGAACCAAGCCACATCACATGCCGTCCTTCCGCTCTGGTCGCACACACTCGATAACTCCAAAGCGTGAAGGCGCCCCTTCGTCGATGCTTCGTGTAATGCCGTGACTCCCTCATCATTCCGGGCATTTACCTCCACCTTGCGCTCCGGCTCGAGTACCGTCCGAATAACTCCAAGACTTCCGTTGACCGCTGCGAAATGCAGTACAGTATTTCCAGTGTTGTCGCGCCCATCCGCATCCGCGTCGTGACCCAGCAATAATCGCACAACATCCAGGGTCCCATCTCTCAACGCCAAGTGAAGTGGGGTCCGCCCTTCGCCATCCCGGTCATCGATATCCGCGTTGTGCTCGAGTAATATCGGAAAAACCTTGAGGTGTCCGCCAGCAGCCGCTAAATGCAGTGGAGTCTTTCCGGTGTTGTCAGGCATATGTGCGTCCGCAGCATGGTCCAGCAATAACCGCACAACTTCGAGTTGCCCTGCATTCGAAGCTGCGTGAAGTAGGGTAGATCCCTCATTGTTCCGAACATTTACCTCCACGGGCTGCTCGAGTAGCATTTGAATCATATCAAGATTCCTATTGGCCACTGCCTGGTACGAAGGACTGTTTCCGTCAATGTCGCGCGCATCTGCATCAGCACCATGGTTCAGCAAAGACCGTGCAACGTCGAGATTACCATTCTCCAACGCATAGTTTAATGGGGTGGTTCCCATCTGATACCGCGTATTGACCCACGCATTGTGCTCGAGTAGTATACGGGCGATCTCGAGTTGTCCGTTGAATGCCGTGTAATGTAATGGAGTCTCGCAAATGGAGTTCTGGGTGACCACATCCACACCATGACCGAGAGCGGTGTTCAGGTGTCCTTGTCCCGGCACAATGTGTGGCGCAGTTTTCTCGCGCGCCCCACGGGAATCGTGAGATACTTATTCATCCCTGTTTGGTTTCCTTCGTCACAGTGCCGAGGATCAAGAGAACCTCAACCATTATCTTCACGATGATATCTTTCATGGCGGCGGTTAGCGGGACTTCAATATATGTCTCAAGCTGCTGAAAGAAGTATTCGACACGACCAAAGAGGTCTACGAGTGCGTTTAGGCCAGCCTTAACATCCTTGGCAGCCTAGGAGATACAGGTGTCAGTAAGACATACATTTCAGGTCCAGGATGGTGCTCACTTGGAGGAGGACACCAATTCCCACGAATATCGCCCCTACAGGGGTCGCTACCTGTGGTCACACATGTAAAAGCACAGGTCATAAACAGCGTAGGTTCTCGCAACTCACCAGCCCAACAGTCTGACCAAGGGTCGAAGAGAACACGTACGAAACATGGACTGTCGGATTAAGCCACTTTGACAATCTTTCTTCTACGCTCCGGGATTAATCAAACACCTGGACTTGGGCTTCAAGTACAGAGAGAATAGCATTGGGAGAGTCGCAAGTTTGCAGCTGGGTGGCCAGAGAATGCGAGGCAATTTCTTTCTTTGTCTGCTTTTCGTATGCCTGCAAAGCAGTTCTGAAGATTGGCTCAAAGATTGTGGAAGAGGCAGCGGTAGGGGGAACTTGGGACATGGTGCGAGTTGAATGTACTTGCTTGAATGCTTAGGGATAACAAAGATTATATGGGGGGAAGTCACTGATTCACACACCACGCCTGGCCATCGAAATATGAACCAGAGAAAGGGCGCTCCTTGGCCTTTCTTCTGTGTACTTCACACAAGCCATGCTGCTTCACGACGCCGAATATAGTGCATAAATATTTTGTTCAGAGCCCGGGAAGCCCAGAATGGCTGGGCGTTGGAATGGCTAGATGATCTAGTGGGCCTGAGACAGAGCGCTGACGAAGACGCATCAGAGATAGAAGCTGTATGCATAGAGATGGAAGCTTTAGGTGGAGATAGAAGCTGTATGCGCGACCGGAGACAAGTTGGAGCAAGTAACAACCATGCAGTGTTTTCGAAAAACAGATGTACCAGCTACTACCAAGCATGTTGTCCTAAATATGAAACGCACAATCAGTGATTCACTCAAGGAATTGGTTTTGTTTTCCTTTGAGAAGCAAACCAACACTTGGATGGCCGAACAAGGACGACGTAGACTCCAGCACAGACTCCGGAAGTCAGACTAAGAACATATGCGGTGGACTGACAGCCAGGTCCATACTTTGGGCACAGTGTAATAGCCTTGGTAACAACCAAATGGGGTCCGCGCTGTGCCGGCGCCGGAGCCCTTTCTACGGCCAGTCTGTAAACCCCGTTGCTTTGGATATCTTCTGCACTTCCTTTGCAGAAGCAACGTTAACAAACTTAGGAGGAACTATTGCGAGGTCCCGTCCTTCCTTGCTCGAAACCGAACCCAGTAGTTGTGCGCATTTCCCGGGATGCTCCGGCCCGGTGTGTTCTCAACTTCTCATCACCTTACAGAAATATTATGCTAGGTGGGAGGCTCCTTGAACCGCAACCACCACCAGGGCGGTTTTTCCCACACCCGGGCTGGGATGGCCTGCACACCTTTGAAACAACCAACGAAACCCCTGAAACCCACTCATATTAGAGATGCCCTACCAGGTGTACCTACTGAGTACTGAATGCAACCACTATTATTTACCCACTGAGTACTGGCTGTCGGATGATGAACGTCGAATGAACACTCAATGTTGAACTGAGCGCCAAACCCCCACACAACAGTCACCAAACATAAAATAATAGTCTCACTACATGTTACGCTTTCACGGCGTATGCCTGACTTAGGCAATTTAGAGGCGACACGACACTAATGAGTATGTAACTTAGCAAAGTATACAACTCAAAGCAACAAGACAATATTTCGTGTTCTTGTGCTAGCTCGTTGATAGAGAGATAGAGATGAAGAGCAATGGTTTTCCTACTGCGAGAAGAAGGATACAAGTCGGAAGTGAAATTGAAGAAGACCAAGCTGAAGAGCCTTGGTCTCAATACGACGACTTATATACATATATCGAGGCAGCTTTAAAGCTCCTCTCCAATCCTTACAACGAATAGCAATACTACCTCACAGTCTATAAAGACATGTGATTCTACTGCTGACTGATACAATTAGTCCATGACACATATACTCTTACTAACCCGGTCATAAGTATTAGTAAGGTTCCGTTCTTCTCGTAATCTGTATCATCACCCCCTTTTCAGTCACGACGTCCTCGGCGTGATTCTGCACCTTCGATCCAACTTGCCATCTTTTCTTCGATCCTATCCAATGCTCCTGCCCGTTCAAGCTGCTTGAGACAGTGATCTTGGTCCTTGTCAAGATCAGCGAGAATTCCTTCCAATTCTACCAACCTAGCCTCCAATCGGCTTGTCTCCTTCTGCAGGATTCGCAGGCGGTGTATTTCCGCACATAAGGAGGGGTCCTTGATATCCCTCACCGCTTTGTCAACCTTCTCCCGGTCTTCAAATGATGCTCCAAAGACGATACAGTCTTCCTGAGCATACCGAGGTCGCGCGCCGTAGGTGTAATGAGGGTGAGCGTACAATGGTTTAGCGAAGGTTCTATCGGACTCATTGATGATTCCGATTACGATAGGGTTGGGGCCCATGATGACTTGTATGAATCGGGCCTGCCTCACTACTCCTCCTAGCTCGATGGGGAAATGTACGAAATTTACTCCGGTGTTGTGAACGAATCCTGGAGGCGCAAGACCCGCTTGATTTCGGCAAGACGGGCGCGCGTGGTGCGCATTCGGGGATAGGGAGAGTACATGTCCATGAGAGTGGACGTTTCCTCTACACATTGGGCTCCCGTCTGTATAGAGTAGATGCGGGGTTTCTTGCACACCTTCTTGGACTTCGGAGTGGTCGAGGAAGTCGTGGCGAATGGGGTAGAGGTCCTCATCTCCGCTTTCGTTGTCTGCTGGTCCCGGATCCTGCGAATTAACTGCCGTCTCTCCTCCAGCTTCGCTCTGCGTTTCTCCCCCGCATACCATATTTGCTCCTCCTTCCACTCCTGGGCCATCGCTCTCCATCTCTTCTGCTCCTCCTGTTGTTGTTTGTACACGGAATACTGATGCTTGGACGAGTTCACCATCCGGGACAGCTCTGCAAAGTCCCACGATTTCGGCTCTTGTGAGGGGAATGCTGGTGCAGACTTCTCGGGTGTTGGGGTTGACAACATGGTACCGTTCAGACTCGAGATCCGGTTCCACTGTTCCCCCACTGAGTTCTGGGAACTGTTGCATGACGGAGACCAACTCCTCATTGGTGATGGGAGCCGCGACGGGCTGGGGCTCCTGCTCGGCACGGATGATGGCAGGGGCGAAGTAGGATGAAGCAGAGGGGGAAGACATTGCATGTGAGAGTGTAGAAGAGGTAGCAGTGGTGTTTGCTGAAGAACTTAGCTCGTTGCGTCTCTTCCTTTTATCTTTCCTAGAAGCGGACTTAGAAGTTTCAAACTCCCTTATTGCTTCTTCGGCAAATACATCTTCCCGGTTGACCCACTGGTTTTCCGAGTCTGGGTACCCTTTCCATTTGATCAGGTACTGATGTCGTTTTGCTCTGCCGAAAATGCCGTTCGTCTAGAACCTTCTCGACTTCGTATTCTTCTTCCCCTTCTATAAGATCCGGTGGTGGTCTTGAGTAATTTGGCCCATGTATGAGCGTTTCTTTGTAAGGGGTGAGAAGATCGATGTGAAACACTGGATGGATGCTCCACTGCGTGGGAAGTTCCAATCGATAACTGTATGGGGACATCACCTGATCAACCTTAAAAGGGCCATGTCGCTTAGCGGCTAACTTTGCAGCCGGTTGATTGATCCATAGATTACGCCCTTCTAGCCAAACTAGATCCCCTTTTTTGAATTTCGGGGTTTCTTTGTGTTTGACCCATGACTTTTGTGCCTTGATCATTAGTTCCTGGGCCTTTTGTCTGATCATCCCCATTTGCTGTAGTCGTAATTGCACCTGGGGAATCGGTGATGGTCTATCGATCCAATCAGCGCGTGGATTATATCCCATTAATATTGCAAATGGTGACTCCCTCGTGGTTTCGTTAGGCCAGTTATTATGGACAAACTCTGCAATTGGAAGATAGTCGCTCCAGTTGTTTTGCTGTTCATTAGTCCAAAACCGAAGGTATTGTTCTAACCACTGGTTTGTTCTTTCTGATTGTCCATCGGTTCTTGGATGATATGCCGTTGATATATTTTGCTCGATTCCCAATATTTTGCATAACTCCTTCATGAATTTCCCTGCAAATCGCGGATCTCTGTCGCTGATAACTTTGCTTGGTAGCCCAAAACGAAGAAACACGTGCCGGGCATATAGTTTAGCCGTTCCTTCTCCTGTGATTTCTTCATTGCATGGTATGAATATTGACGCCTTGCTACAGTCATGATCTGTGACTGTTAATATGGTATCATACCCCTGAGACGTGGGAAGTTTGGTGATGAAATCGAGGGTGACAGTTTCAAATGGCATTGCTTCCGGTTTTGGGTAGATTGGTTGTATGGGTGCTCTGATGGGCCTGGTATTGATCTTGTGGTGTTGACATTCAGCGCATCCTTTGACATACTCCTTTATGTCATAGTTCATTCCAGGCCACCAATAGTATTGTGCCACCAGTTCTGCTGTTCTTTTTATCCTGGGATGTCCATATACAGGGGAATCATGATGAGCCTTGATAAGGGTTCCCCTTGCATACAGTCCTCCCGTGACTACCCTTTTTCCGTCTTTGTACCATGTTCCTTGTATTTTCTTTAATCGATGAGCATTTACCCACGAGGATAACTTTGATTGATCTTGGCTAAACACGGGATCTTCAGGATTCATATCCTTTGGTTCCAAAACTTCAGTAATTCCGTTGGTCGATTCCGTTGTCATTCCCCTGACAAATACTTGATTAGGAAGTACTATGACTCCTTCGTTGTCTTGTTCCCCTTGATCATAATCGGGTCTCCGTGATAGGGCATCGGCTCGTCCATTGGCTTTTCCTTTGATGTGGTGGATTTCAAAGTTGTATTCCGAAAGTTCCAGAACTTCTCTGGCTACTCGTCTGCTGATCTTCTGTGGAGAACGCCAGTATTGTAAATTTAGATGATCCGAAAATACTTTAACCTTATGGGGTGATCCTGCCAAGTATGGTCTCCAATGCCGGAATGCCTTCACAATTGCCAATAGTTCCAGGTCGTAGATGTCATAATTTCGTTCCGCCTCGTTGAGTGTGGCTGAATAATACCCAATAGGATGGCGTTTTTTGTCTTCCTTCCTTTGGAGTAATACTGCTCCTACTGCAAATCCCGATGCATCGACTTCCAATTCAAATGGTTCGTCTAGATTTGGGTGTGCCAGTACCGGCTCTTGGGTTACGAGATCTTTGAGGGTTTGAAATGCCTTTTCTTGTTCTTCTGTCCATTGCCATTCTGTTTCCTTTTTGGTCAATTTGTTCAATGGTTTGGCGTGTGTGGCAAATCCTCGGATAAATGGTCGATAAAAATTGCAAAAACCCAAAAAAGATCGTACGTCCTTTACTTTATTGGGCCTAGGCCAGTTTTTGATGCCTTCGATCTTTACAGGGTCCATGCGTGTTACCCCCTTTTCAAGGATTACCCCCAGGTAATCCATCCTCGGCGCATGAAACATGCATTTTTCCAATTTATAGTAAAGATCATGTTCCGCAGATACCCGTAAAACGTCTTTGACGGCTTCGATATGGTCCTGAAGATTGACACCAATTTTGGTTGCTATTCCAATATCGTCCATATAAACCCATATAGTTGTGCCTCTCTGTTCGTGTTTGGCAATTATGTCCCTGCAAATGTAATTCATCATTGTCTGGAATGTTGCCGGTGAATTGGTTAATCTGAAGAACATAACTGTGGGTTCGAATAGACCATATCGGGTTTTGAATGCCGCCTTTTCTTCGTCTCCTTCTTTGATCCTTACGTTATTATATCCCCATCGCACATCTAACTTGGTATAGATATGGGCATTGCTGAGGTCCGATATAAGATCTGAGATAAGGGGTAGTGGGTACTGATTTTGGATGGTGTAATCATTGATCTTCCGATAATCTTGTACTGGTCGTAGTTTTCCATCTTTCTTTTTGACGAAGAAGAATGGTGATGCATAGGGAGATTTTGATGGTCGAATATATCCCTTTTTTAGTTGTTCCGTCAAAAATTCTTTGAGTGCTTTATCCTCGTCTTGTGTTTGGGGATATATTTTACAATCAATGGCAT
This sequence comes from Lactarius psammicola, assembly GCA_025769895.1. Lineage (NCBI taxonomy): Eukaryota > Fungi > Basidiomycota > Agaricomycetes > Russulales > Russulaceae > Lactarius > Lactarius psammicola. The sequence continues at coordinate 39,696 of WTXK01000206.1, forward strand.
CTGGCGTCCCCTTTTTAAATTCAATAGCGTGATCCCATGGTCTAGATGGTGGAAATCGATAAGAAGCTTCCTCATTGAACAGATGGGAAAACTCTTGGTATTCCTTGGGCAATTCCGTTTTAACTGAGTATTGTTTCGCCGCTATTGCCAATTCTGTTGCCATAGTTTTGATGGAACATTCTTGGTTTAGCTGTTTAACGATCTGATCCCTATCGATGATTGTTAGTGTCATGAACCGTCAAGCTTAGGTTATGACTCAAGAGTTTAGACCGGTCCGGACCGGACCGGTATTATGTAATCAACTTCCTATTTAGGAAATCCGAGGTTGGAGTTTGAAATTATACTCCGAGGGTCACGTGATCTGTCACATGACTAGTTCCTTGTAGAAGGTTCTACAACCTTCTACAGAGTTCTACCAGTTTCCACAGAAGAACTGCGGAAAAGGTCACCAGGTCTCAGAGAGACTATTGCTATTGGATGGTATTTATAGAGCTTCCACAAGCTTCCAGGACATTCCCAGAGAGACTATTGCCATTGGACGGTATTTATAGAGCTTCTACCAGTTTCCAGAGTATTCCATTATGTAAACACCATGTAGCCAGGTATATAAGCTGGCACAATACAACAGACAGTCCCTCAGACTGTCCACTTGTGAACTCCCATTTGCAAGCCTCATAGTCTTCTGCATTGCTCATCATCATTGATCTGCTCTGCCTCCTTGCTCCCTTGCATTTGTTTAAAGCCTTCCTCTCTGCTCTTTACATTGTCCTCTTTGTCCTCCCCTCTATCCGTCGTCATCTTCTTAAGTGTTTCAAGCGTCCTTGACTTACTGAGAGTAAGTCATCACACTTGGACAGTCTCACTTAAATTGACCACGGATATCCTTGATAGTGTCCTCTTTGGAGTACGATCACTCAGAGTTTGGATACTGGGACGAGGAATCTGGTTCATATTCCTACGGAGGGTACAATCCGTTGGAACGCCCCCTTGACGATCTTATCCCTTCATCTCCTCTTCGCTATTCCTTGTCACCTCTGGGGTTAAATATCAACCCCCTTCCTGAAGCTGCTCAAGTAGTTGAGCAAGTCACCAGTCCCCAAGCGCAGGCTGCTGTATCAGTGCCGCCATCACCTTTGACACCTCAGTTGGCTCGACGTACAGAGCCCTTCTTGACATCTCCCCTATCATCCATACAATCCAGTCCTCGCTCCCCTAGCCCGGAGCTCGTATATCTGCCATCCCCAGTATTCCGGTCGCCACTAGTTGCGCCCGTATCACTTCAAGTTCCCACAGTCCGCCTGGTATCTCCTCCCCCACGTCCACAATCCCTGCCACCTGCTCCATCACCATTCTTCCTGGTCCCTTCACGTCCAGCTACCCCGGACTCCCCCATCAATTACCATCGTACAGCAGAAGGAGAAGAGTGGGTAGATACCCCACGTCCCATTAGTCCGACACCAGTAGAGGACCAAGAAAATATTCCTCCTCCTGCCCCTGTTATTCGTCCCCCTCCTTGCCTTGGTGCTACAGGTCAGCACCCTCATCAATTCGTCGCGGTCCACACCATTAGGGGAGAGGAGTGGAGACCCATTAGCGAATTTTATCGGGAGTCCATACATAATTTCCACACGGTTCAACAATTGTGCGACAATCCCCCCACCTTTCCTGGCATCCTCCCTTTCCGGTGCAAGTCACCCCACTATCAGACCATCCTTCCTCATAATCGCGCCCTTGCCCTTGCCGTGGGCATCCAGCCTCTGTATGCCTGCTCTCAGGTGGTCCTTGATCACCCTAGTGCCGGCCTCCCCCTTGGTAGCATTCGCTACAACTTCAGGCGAGGCATTCGCGAAGCCTTCAACCCCCTAAACAACATCATCAAACGAGGGTACGTATACTCCTTAGTCATTTTGGAAGTACAAGACTTCCTAGACGGAAGAGTGATAACCATGTACGGTTATCTAGTTTTCCACGAAGGAGGAGTATACGCAATAGAGCAGGGCTACCATTTTGAAGACTTATTACAGACCAGCCCTCATTTGATAGGGTATTGTTTCCACCCCCATATTCCTGCTGACCCCTTCCAACACATCATGCATTACCCAGACCACAAAGTACTATAATCACTTACTATAAAAGTAAGTGCTTGTAGTAGGTAGCTGGGTACTCTAGTCAAATAAAAGGGGTCTAGTGTTTTTATTTCCAGTGCGCATTTCTGAGGAAGAGCGAGCAAGAAGAGCTCAAGTCTTGTTTGAAACCCATCGGCAACGACAACTTCAAACTTATTACCCACTTACCACCCTTGTTGACGCATATTCACTCAATCAAGTAGACTGTTGGAGCGACATCTCTTTAGTCTTACGAAGGTTAATAAACCTACTTCCATTCGGCGAAGTAATATCCTCTTCAAGGTTTGAAGAGTTTGTTACCCAAGACTTACCAAGCATCGCCGACACAGCCCAAGAACAACTCCTGTATTGGCACTTAGCAGACCACCCCACCTTAAACAATCACCCAGTAGAATCCCTTCTACTTTGGGCTAAAGACGACTATTTCTGGTTTATCACAGTACCACCAAGAAGAGAAGAACTCATAGAAACCATCAGAAGGGGAGAACGTGTTCGCTTTTTAGAGCAATTTCGATTAGACCACACAGAGGTCCAAATATCCTTTCAAGAACTACGCCTTGAAAGCCACATGCAAGATCACTACCTAGTAATCACAGAAGGAAAAGAGTTCACTTACAAGTGGGCTGACAGCATTTGGTCCACCACTTTGGAAAACCCAGACCCAAGACTAATCAACCCAAGGATCCGTCACCTCCCACCAGACCAACCAACTGACCCAGAAATCCTAGGATCCGCAAGGCACAAACCAAGTGAATCTTTACCCCCCAGCAGTCCACCAGCCTCAAGTCCTCCTACATCCACAAACTCTGTTGACAGTTGGGGAGATAATACTTCCAACCAGTGGAATAGCAGAGCAGTTTGTTGGTGTAGTAAAGAAGTGTGTGACTGCGGATACAGACCCGATACCCCACCTACTCCACCTAGTGTAGTATTGTGGGCACCAGGCCATAGTTACCTACCCTCTAGAGAAATATAGAGGGTTCCCTTTGACTCAGAAACAAACTGGCTTCTCAACAAATTGCACAACCATCAAGGAGGACAAGACGCCAAAACAGATTTGGCATCAGAAACAGTACTATTGCATCATCAGCCGTTCAAACAAGAAGCCCACCAAGTATTAACCAAGCTAATCCACAAGAGCCAGTGTACCCCAGTATTCAACCAGTCCACGGACAACCAGTGTACCCCCTTATCCGACCAGTAATTAGGACACCAAGACAGCCCTCTACAAGTAGTGAAGAGGCCCAGTATCAAGCCACCCAACCAGTCCTCCACTGCCACTTCCCAGAAGCCATCTATATATCGGAGCATATCCCCACCAGATCTCCAAGAGAGTTGAAAAGATTTCAAGACCACTGTAGACTTCAGTACGACGCGAATAGGGCAACTTTAGTCCTTGAACAACCCCTAGCGCGTGCATGAGAAATTACTTCAAGCGCCCTAAACTTTCAGAACCTCTTGTGGAAGAGCAAGACTACCGTCAGTCACTTTGGTATATTTGAAGAATACCATTGGATTCGCCGACAACTTAGACCCAACGCCGCGGACCGCGCTATCTTACAGCCAGCATATCAAGTCTTTTATCAGTGGGACTCCGACGGTTGGACCGTCTCTAGACTCCAAAGAAACTAGTGGATGAGCAGAAGACTTGCGGTAACAAGAAGAGATCTCACTGACGCTGAAGAAACAAACGTCCCCTATTATTTTACAGACACCCACTTTTCCTACGAAGATAACCTATATCACGCGTACTGGGAAACATACGCTGTCACCAGTACTGACGGAAGATTTCCGTGGTTTATTGAAGAACTAGGAAGAAACCTAGACAGACCAGACTACAGAAACGCCTACCCAGGATTTCACAAGGTTGAAGACCTCAACTACCTCTCCCTCACAGGAAAATACCAGAACAAAGACGTTGCTTGGTCATTCAACAAGAGTGGCTGGTATTACAAAAATAACAGGGAAGTTAACTTCGAAGACGACAAAGAAAGTCAGCCAAGAACACCACAAGAACTAAGTAACCCTCAAGAAGAAGGGCCTAGTAACACCCAACAAGAAGAACCAAGTTCTCCCTTAACACCTCAGGAGGAGGCGCAGTCTACCCATTCAACAGCAGAGGAATCGGGTTCTGGTTCAGATTCAGATCAAGCAGAAGTATCCCAACTCCTAGAAAGCGCGACCAAGACAGTTACCTCTTTAATCGCGCAGGTTTCAAGACCACATACGCCCCAGTCCCAGTCACCTCTAGTTTTTCCAGGAGCACTACCAAGTACACCAGGCCCATCCCAACCAACAGTTTATCCTACTCCAGTTACAGTTGCACAAGCGCCAACTACAGTACCTAGGGTAGCCTCTCCTACCCTTGCCAGACAACCAGTCACAGTTGTGCCTGTACAACTAGCACCTCGTCGCCAAGCAGCTCCTCCCATTGTTCCCCCAGCCATGGCAGCACCAAACCCAGAGAAAATACTAGGTGTTCCCCCCGAACCATTTGATGGCAAGTCAGAAAAGGCAGAATCCTTTTGGAATAACTTGGCCAACTACTATTACCTCAATGAAGATGTCTATACGGATGAAGGAAAGAAGGTCTCTGCAGCGCTAACCCACTTCAAATTGGGTACTCCAGCAGGAGAATGGGCTCAAGACAGACAAAAAACAGCCCTAGCAGCTACGCCAATAAACTTTGGTACATGGGCAGCCTTCAAGATTGCCTTCAAGAAACACTTCATCCCAGAACACACCAAGTTGGAGGCCACTAACGCCATGTACAACTCAAGGATGGGGAACAGACCCTTTGACGAATGATACCAAGAATGGTCTACCCACGCCTCCAGATCTGAGGCAAATGAAGAAACCAAGATGTTCGCTTTTAGAAAAGCGATTCCACAGGCCCTACATCAGAAAATAGTGGGCCTTTCTCCCCAGCCTACAACGTTGGAGACGTTGGTCGAGAAAGCAAGGGACTTCGACAGAACTTGGTGCCTCTTCAATAACCCTGCCTTCACACAAGGAGGAAGAAATAGACAGGCACAAGGGCCCAGGAATAGGGCAGCCTACATAGAAGAAGAAGACACTCAAGTTAACGCCACTATAACTGACCCTCAACCAAGAGGGAAATTGTCCAAAGAAGAAAAGGACAAGCGCTTCAAAGAAAAACTTTGCTTTTTCTGTGGAAAGCCTAACCACATCGCTAAAGATTGCCGGACTAAGAAGCGGCAAATCCAAGGAGGAAATAGACAAGGAAATCAGCGTCCTAGGTCAGACTTCAAAGCACGCGCAGCCATGACTCAGGAAGAGTCTTATGAAGACGCACCAGAAGAGCACCCAGCACAGATAGCTTCACTATATCACAGTCCTCCACCACGGTTCTCTATCCCTCGCCCACACTCTGCACCAGTTCAAGAGGATTTTTGAAGCGTCCTACTGCAGCACTGTCAGTTAGGACTTTACGGTTATCCAACTCCAGTTTTATGAATAGGTATTCTCTACTAGAGACGCTCGACTCTGAGCCTGTACCTGGTGATACTATACGAAATAGACGATCACCTTCTATTACACTCAGAGTGACTCTAGTTGGCAAGAAAACTGGTAAAGAAATCAGTGCACGCACCCTGTTAGACAGTGGCGCAGAAGGCATCATCATAGACCAAGACTTCGCAACCAAGAATGGACTTACACTTCGAACTCTAGTCAACCCACTTCCAGTCAAGAATGTGGATGGAACACCCAATAAGAGGGGATCAGTTCGACACACTACTATTCAAAATATTAGAATCAAGTCTCAAGGAGATTACCACAAAGAGAGCGCAGAACTCTACGTCACTACCCTAGGGGATCATGACATTATATTCGGCACAGATTGGCTCCATGCGCACAACCCAGAAGTGGACTGGGCTCTTCCCCAGTTAGCCTTTACCAGGTGCCCACCAACATGTATGCTAACCAAGAAACCATTGGTTATCACCTCCAAGAAAGCACAGACACGCGCTACCACAATAAACGCCATATTAGCAAAAGAAGAAGACCCAGAACAGGAAGAGAACACTTTTTCAGAAGACGCCATCGACTCCTTCCTACACATTCACAGTTTTCTCAAGTATGACCACTTAGCCATTCGTGCAAAGACAACCACCAGTACAGAAATAGCAGCCAAAACAGCGCCTAAAGCCTCCATGGACCACATCCCAGCACAATTCAGGAGGTACTCCAAAGTCTTTAGTGAGGAAGCCTTACAACGCCTACCACAACACCAGCCTTGGGACCACACCATTGACTTAAAACCAGGGTCAGCAATAAAGAATTGCTCCATTTATTGCCTTACACCAAAAGAATCAGACGCCTTAAAAGAATACATCACAGAGCATCTGCGGCGAGGTTATATCCGCCCTTCAAAGTCACCAATAGCCAGCCCTTTCTTCTTCATAGATAAGAAAGATGGAAAACTCCGCCCTGTACAAGATTATAGGGGCCTCAATGACATTACAATCAAGAATGCGGCACCATTACTGTCAAGGTCTCAGCAGGGACCTTGGTGCGACTTGCACTGCAATGGGATACTAAGTCTGTGTGTGGCAATTGTTATAGCACAAAGGCCAAGGCTCCGATGTAGTGACCTCAATTAAGAGACACTGTGTATGGTGATGAGAGGTAGAGAGGGGCACACAGAGGTTTGGTGAACAAGACAGTTGATATTGCTGAAGTATAGACGAAGACAGAACTAGAGAACTATTGTATCTACACAGGGTTTATATAGCTAGGAGTTGAATCCTTACTAAGGCGATAATACTATGCTGAGTAATCGAGGTAGGGGATGAGTAAGCGTAATCTTAGAAGATGAGTAATCAATCTAAGAGGATGAGTAATCAAGCCCTGAAGATGAATCAGCGTGGTACTAGAGCTGAGTAATCGTACAAGTCAGATGAGTTATATCAAAGATCAAGTAATCGATGTCACAGATAGGGAGAAAGGGGAAAGGAAAAATGATTTGGAGAGGCGGATCATGACATGACCCCCCTTCTTGGTGATTATGTCCTCGCAATTCTTCTTCAATCCCATTGAGCCGCAGTCTCCCCTTCATCCCACACGACAGGTTTTGGGGCATACTTTAGGTTACTTCCTGAGGTTGGAGTGTGCCAACTACATCCAGCAGTGTTGTCATAGTTAATATGGGAGTAAGGGACGACGCAGAAAACATGCGTATAGCAGCGGGAGTGGGGATAGGCACAGGCTGAAGAGTAGTGGCCATCTTGTTTGCAATAATCGCACACTCGAAGGGTAGGACAGTTGTTGGTGGTATGGTTGACGTTGGGAAGTTTGCATGTTAAGCATTTGAGGGGACTGGGAGGTTTGATACTGCGGAACGGTTTCTTGGTGGTTAGCTTTTGGGATGCATGTGATTCCCTCCCTTGTGTCCTGATCCATCATTGAACTCCTGGTCTCTCTTCGTCATGGAGCCATGGCATCTCCAGAATGTAAGGGGCGTTGTCCACGCGTCCGTGAATAACGTCTGCAATGGGTATACCAGCTGAGACCGCTACCTCTACATTGTTTCGGGGTTGTTCAATGTGGACTTGTCCTTGTAGGTAGGGGTGAAGACGAGACCTTGCTTTTGCCACGTACAACCGCCTTCTAACCTCTGAGTAGTTGCTGCTCCAAGTGGCTCGAGCTTGTTTGATTTCACGCTCTTGCCTCTTTATCGTCTCTTCTTCTAGACATAGTGCTCGAAACCTGTCAATGTCTGCAGTGACTCCTGGGTCTCCTAGTCCTGTGACGGCTATGTCAATAGCTCGATGATCTGGGTTCACAGGGTGGAAGGGGTTGAGATCTTCATCATTAGTAATGCTAAGAAGGGGATCCCAGAAAGGGATGGCCACTAGGTCCTGGCCGTAGGGCTGAGCTTCTTCTTCCCTTCGCTCGCGTATGGTATGGCGATGTGTGTAGGGGTTGATGTCGAATTCAATGAAGTGGGGACTCTTATCTTCTCCGTTGACATTGATCTTAAAGCCATATTTAGCGTGCATAGCGTTGTTAGGGTTATACCGTTCATAGCCCACTGGTGCTACAGCGTCGGAGTGAATGTCGAAGTGGATTGGTTCTGAGCCAGGAGAAGGAGCATTAAAGGTTGGGTCTAGGAGATTGGGGTCTGGACTGAGGTTTCGTGGGAGAACTGATAGAATTGGGTCCCCAGTAACTTCAGGAGTTTGTGGGCGACTGCCCATGTTATACTCCTGAGCTGCTGACAGACGTTGACTAAGAGGGATGGTTGCTAGTGGTACAGGTAATTCCAGAGGAGGGGGCGATTCTGGTGCTGTGGAAAAGGGAGCCTCATCGCTGCTCATGATGGGAGTTAATGGAGATGAGATGCGTTCAATGAGAGGAAGAGGAGAAGGGGGTTGAGAGGGAGAGGACATAGTGGTTGATTCAGTAAGTGGTGTAAGGGTGAGAGTGCGGATAATGAGGGGGGTGGTTGGTGTGGTCAGGTTTATATCTTCTATGATTCGAACAGTGCTCGGGTTCTGCCGATGAAATTTGGTAATAAGTTGGTCAGCGTGGATATGGCTAGCAGGTTCCCAGCTGTCATGTGCTTCTGAGAAGCCCTGCCATCTGACTAGGTACTCCATGCGTCCACGTCGGCTTCTAGAATCCATGATTTGTTCCACTTCCCACTCCGGTTCTCCATTGATTAGCTCCGGAGTTGGTTCTGGAAAGTTTGGTCCATGTTCCTTAGTTTCTCTATATGGGGTAAGAAGTGAAGCATGGAAGACGTTGTGGACCTTCCATTGAGGTGGAAGTTTGAGGCGATAAGAAGTATGTGAAATGGCAGCTGTAACCAGGAACGGTCCGTAACGTTTTGGGGCTAGTTTGGCCGTGGGATGTGTTGTGTTAAGGTTCTTTGCGTCTAGCCATACTCTGTCTCCCACACAATAAGGGGTAAACTGTGTGGGTTTCCTTATCATGAGTTCTTGGGCGCGTTTTATCGCTTCTTGTGCCTGTTGTCTTGCTTCTTTAATTTGATGAAGTCGATCATTGACAGATGGGGTTTTGGTTACGCGACTAGCCTGATGAACGCGTGGGATATGTCCCATGATAAGTTCGAATGGGGTCTTCTTTGTTGTTGCGTTAGGCTAGGAGTTGAGTGTGTATTGTGCTAGGGGTAGCCATGCTGCCCAATCGGACTGTTTGTAGTTAACGTAGATTCGTAAGTATTGTTCTAGTCGTTGGTTTGTTCTTTCTGATTGACCGTCTGTTTGAGGATGATAGGCTGTGCTGATGTTTTGTTCTATGTTTAGTATTCTGCATAGTTCTTTTGTGAATGCGGCGGTGAAACGAGGATCGCGGTCAGAGATGATCTTCTTGGGAAGTCCATAATGAGGAAGTACGTAGTTGGCGTATAGTAGTGCTACTCCTTCAGCGTCCACAGATTCTTTGCAGGGGATGAAAATAGAGGCTTTGGAGCAATCATGATCTGTAATCGTAAGTATAGTGTCATATTCTTGGGATTTGGGGAGTTTTGTGATGAAGTCAAGAGCGATAGTTTCAAATGGATTTGCGTGTGGGTTAGTGGTGATGGGAAAAAGGGGTGGTTTAGGGTTTGTAGGGTTGTTCTTGCGTGATTGACAGGTGGCACATCCTTTAATGTAATTGGTAACAGTGTCTTTTATGCCTGGCCACCAATAATCTTGTGAGATTGCGTAAAGGGTTTTGGAAATTCCTGGGTGTCCTGCCGTGGTTGAGTCATGGTAAAGGGAAATTACCCCCCTTCTAAGACTGTCGTTTTCCACAACGACTAATTGGTTTCCACGCCAGTAAAGATGGTCTTGTCTGGTGAGGTTATGTGTAAGAGTCCATTTGGCTAGGAGTTCAGGTCGTTTTATTTGGTGTGCTCGTACTCGATCGTCAATGGAGGAGGATATGGCGGCGTTAATGAATAATTGTGGTGGAAGAACGGTGATGGCGTCGTTGTCATTTGTTCTGTCGTAATGATCTGGTCGTCTGGAAAGGGCATCGGCTTTGTTTAGACTGCCAGGTTGATGCTGAATGACAAAATTGTAATCCGCTAGTTTGGCGATATAGCGGACTATTCGTCTGTTTACGCGTTGTGGGTTTCAATAATATTGGAGATTTTTGTGGTCAGTGAGGACAGTGATTGGGTGTGGGGATCCCGCAAGGAGATGGTGCCAGTTGTCAAATCCTCTGATGACTGCCAGTAGTTCCCGATCATGAATGTCGTAGTTTCGCTCAGCTTCTGTGAAGGCCTTGGAGTGGAAGCCGACAGCTAGCGCTTTTCCTCGTTGATCCTTTTGTGATGGGATTGCCCCTGTTGCGAAAGCGGAGGCATCTACTTCGAGTTGGAACAGTTTTGTCATGTCGGGTTGTCTTAGGGCAGGATTGGATAATACGATAGTGATTAATTTGTCAAGTGCTTCATGGCATTCAGGGGTCCATTCGAACCGGACTCCTTTTCTTAATAGTTGGGTTAATGGTCGAGCGATGGCAGCAAAATTTGGGATAAAGGGGCGTTGGTAGCCCAGGACTCCTAGGGTACTCCTGACTTGTTTGACCGTCTGGAGGTCTCTGGGCCAGTCTCTGAGGCCATCGGCTTTTACAGGGTCGATTGAGATTTGGTCCCCATTGACTATGATGCCAAGGTATTCGATTTCGCTTCGTTCGAAGGCACACTTGGAAGGTTTCAGGAAATAAGACTCTTCTTCCAATAAGTCTAGAACTGCATGTACAATTTGCCTGTGATGGTTTATGTCGTCGTTGGTGGCTATAAGGATGTCATCCATATAGACGAAAAGTTCTGCAGGGTATTTGTTTAAGAGGTGTCGGAACATTCTGTTCATAGTTCGTGCGAAGGTAGCAGGGGAGTTTGTCAATCCGAAGAACATGACACGGGGTTAAAAGAGTCCAAAGGGGGTTTTGAATGCGGCTTTCCATTGATCTTCCTCTCGGATTCTGATGTTATTGTACCCCCACCGAATGTCGAACTTGGTGAAGATCTTCTTCCCCTGAAGTTGTTCTAAGATAGTGTTGATGAGCGGTAATGGGTATGTATCTCGGACTGTAACAGCATTGAGAGGTCGGTAGTCCATGATGGGTCTCAGTTTTCCATCCTTCTTTTTCCTAAAGAAGAACGATGAAGCATATGGTGAATTTGATTCCACAATGTAGCCCTTTTCCAGATGTTCATCCAAGAATTCCTTGGTGGCTGCTTTTTCTGCTGGAGTTAAGGGATATATTTTGCAGTTGAGCGTTGTTGGTGCTTCTTTGATGAGTGTGATCACATGATCTTCTTCCCGGGCCGGAGGAAACCGTTGTGCCGCTTTTTCCGAAAACACTGCTGTGTGTCTCGCGTACTCTTCGGGTATTTCCGGTGTTTGTACTGGTTTGGTTTGCGCCGCGCGTTCTGCCCACTGCTGTGCGACGTTATCGATTTTCATTGGTTGTGTCCGTTTTCTCTGCTGGTAGCCCGCTGTTTCAATGATAATTTCTTCTCCCTTCAATTCGTTGTATGCCCAGTCGATCTCTGGGTTGAAGGCTTTGAACCACAGGTGTCCCAGGATTAGTCGGTCCCTTCCCAGGTTGGCTACGAAAAAGGTTTGTTTGACAACTTTTTCTCCTCTTTTGACGAACAGATTGCAGTAATCTGTTATGGTACCTCTTTTATTGATTGTACCGTCTGCGTTGCGCACAATTCGGGGGTGTTCTAACAGTTTTGTCCCCATTCCTAGTGTCTCCAGCGTTCTTTGGTCGATGAAATTGTCGGTCGCTCCGCAATCGAGTAACGCTTCGACTTGTGCTTCTCGATGCCACATATACAATTGTACGTCCACTGTCATTGAATCTCTCTTGTTACTGTACATGCTGTTAACGTTACTATCTTCAGTGATCATTGCTCGGCAATCCATGTAATCTTCTTCCATGTTCCGGTTATCCAGGTACGCTCCTCGTTCTTCTTTGGTCATGGACGCTTCGATGGCCGCGATTTGTTGTGCCTTGGTAAGCGGTACCTTTGGTCCCGGATTGGTTACTGTTACTTGTGCTGGTTCCACAGGTTGTGCGTCCACGGTTCTTGTGACGCCGATTCGACTTGGTTGTCCCTGTATGTTTTGGGGGCAATTTCTGGCCATGTGACCTTGTTTGCGACAGCGGAAGCATCGTCCCTCGGACGATAGTTTCTTTTGTTCTTCGTCGGTAAGTTTAGTTAGTCGTGGTGCCGGACCCGAGGTTGTTGCGTCGACATCCATTGGGACTACTCCGTCGTTTCTTTGGGTTGTAGTACGTTGGTTGTTTGTCTGTCGAGTGGTTTGGAACTGATATTGCCTTGGTTTCTGGCTGTTTCGACAGTCAAGTCCCACGTTGTGCAGCTCGCGATTACGTTCCGTTTCTTTACGCGCCGCTTCTTTCCATTCGTTCATGTTTGCAGGCATCTTTTCTCTGAACAGGATGCGTCGATGTATATTCGCTTGAAGTCCTGCTCGGAAACGCGCGATTGTTCCTTTCGCGTCGGGTTCCCAATCGGCAGCCGCGGCGAGTCGTTCGAAAGTGGCGACGTAAGTATCGACGTCGTTATTCCTCATTTCTAGTTTCATTAATTGCTCATACGCATTTTGCGTTCTTGTAGAGTCCTTCCACGCATCTTTGAAAGCTGCTTCGAACTCGTTCCACAATACTTCATCGGTTTTGGCGATGGCGTTGGTGGTGCGAGTAGTCTTTATTTCGAGAGACGTTTCTTGGGAATCGACCCACGCGTCCACGTTTGGTCCCCGAATGTACGAGAGTGCGTGTATTACTCGGCTGTATGGCTGATTCATAATGTCGACGTTTTTGTTGAGTCATTTGTAGCGTAGGAATTCGCGTAGGAAGGCCTCGCTCTTCGAGCGGTCTCCGTTGAAGACGGTGGGTGGGATGCCTCGAAGGGCTCCGCTGGTGATTGTTGACATTACTGTGGTAGGAGTGGTGACGGGTGCTGGGTGTGCGATGGGTACGATGGTGGGTGCGATGATAGGTATCGATTGTACGGGCGGTACGGTGGCGGATGTTGGTTGGTTAGGTGGGATTGCTGGTGCGTCGAGGGGAAGCGTTCCTTGGAGGGATGCTATCGGGGTAAGTGCGTTTGTTATTTCTTCGATTCCTGTACTGATTTCTTCTGTTGTTTCAAATAGCTGGTTATGTCGCGCAAGGATTTCAAGTTGTCTCCAGTTAGGTAAGGGTACTTGGTCTGGGATTCCTTCTACTGCGTGTAGCTGACTATTGATATAGTTTCCGGCGTGCCACTGTAAGTTTGCAAATACTAAGAGGTGTAGGGTGCCGTTGTTGGGGAGATAGTAGTTCGTCCCTAAGTTTGTGGTAGTCCAGATGGCGGGTCCTCTTGCTGCTTGTGATAAGTTGTTGAGCTGTTCTGGGGCAAGGAAAGGATACTGTGTTGGTGCTGGGCTTTGTTGCGAGTTTGTACTGTGTGATGTCTTGATACTTTGGGTAGACTCTGAGTCTGAGTCTGATGCTAAGGCACTGAATCTGCCTGAGCGCGACGTGGTGTCTGTCCCTCTGGAGAGGGATGGAGTGTGGTTAGTTCTGTCTTATGTCAAGGTCTCAGCAGGGACCTTGGTGCGACTTGCACTGCAATGGGATACTAAGTCTGTGTGTGGCAATTGTTATAGCACAAAGGCCAAGGCTCCGATGTAGTGACCTCAATTAAGAGACACTGTGTATGGTGATGAGAGGTAGAGAGGGGCACACAGAGGTTTGGTGAACAAGACAGTTGATATTGCTGAAGTATAGACGAAGACAGAACTAGAGAACTATTGTATCTACACAGGGTTTATATAGCTAGGAGTTGAATCCTTACTAAGGCGATAATACTATGCTGAGTAATCGAGGTAGGGGATGAGTAAGCGTAATCTTAGAAGATGAGTAATCAATCTAAGAGGATGAGTAATCAAGCCCTGAAGATGAATCAGCGTGGTACTAGAGCTGAGTAATCGTACAAGTCAGATGAGTTATATCAAAGATCAAGTAATCGATGTCACAGATAGGGAGAAAGGGGAAAGGAAAAATGATTTGGAGAGGCGGATCATGACAATTACCATTGATCCCAGAACTCATAGACAAGCTACGCGGTGCCAGATACTTTACCAAATTGGACATCAGATGGGGTTACAACAACATACGAATTCGCAAGGGCGATGAATACAAAGCTGCCTTCAAGACACCCCTTGGCCTATTTGAACCAACAGTCATGACCTTTGGTCTCTGCAATGCCCCTGCCACCTTCCAAACATTTATGAACAACATATTCGAAGATATGGTGGATGAAGGCCATGTAGTGGTCTATCTGGACGACATTTTGATTTTTGCAGAAGACCTCGCCTTGTTAACCAAGCTTACAGACATGGTCTTGTCAAAGTTGGACAAGTTTGACCTATACCTCAAGCCAGAAAAGTGTTCATTCACGCAGACAACAATTGAGTACTTAGGAATTATTATCTCTGAGGGCCAAATAACTATGGACCCAGCCAAACTAGCAGGCATCATGGCCTGGCCACCCCCCAAGACAGTTAAACAAGTCCAAGCCTTCTTAGGGTTCTGCAACTTTTATCGACGTTTTATCAAGGATTTTTCCCATATTGCGCGACCACTTTTCGAGCTCACCAAAAAAGATTTCCCCTTTGTTTGGGGAACAGCAGCAAACACAGCTTTCCGCACCCTCGTTACCGCCTTTACCACAGCACCAGTGTTGGCTTTACCAGATCACAGCAAGCCATTTCGCTTAATCACAGACGCCAGTGACTTTGCCACAGGTGCAATTTTGGAACAACCAGACATGTTGAACAGATGGCACCCTGTTGCATATCACTCCAAGTCCTTACAACCCGCAGAAAGGAACTACGAGATACATGACAAAGAACTCCTGGCTATTATTCGGGCTTTGGAAATATTCTGCCACTACTTGGAAGGAAGAGAAGACACATTAGAAATCTGGTCAGACCATGGCAACCTAGTTTATTTCGCCACAAAACAACGTCTTACTCGACGACAAGCGCGTTGGGCTCTCTTTTTATCGCGCTTCAAATTTACAATTATCCACAAGCCGGGGACCCAAAACAAAGCTGATGCGCTGTCCAGGCGAACAGATCATAAAGAGGGGATAGCACCCGAAGATAATGATCGCGTGCTCCTCAGTGACAAGTTTTTTGCAATACATGCAGCGCGCCCTATGGGAATCAAAGTAGATGGAAACACAGAACTACACCAGCAAATTAAAGCAGCCCAAGAATACGACAAAGAAGTCAGTCAAGCGTTAGAAGTTATCTTAAAGAATGGCCCAAGGTCCCTCACAAAAGGCCTAGAAGATTGGAACTTAGAAGATGGAATCATCCTATATAAGGGATTGGTCTATATTCCAAAGAATGAGGAACTACAAAGAAGTATTGTCAAATTACACCATGAACATATTGCTTCAGGACATCCAGGAAGATGGAAAACCTATGAACTAGTGTCAAGAGATTTTTGGTGGCCAGGAATGTCCACTTTCGTCAAAAACTATGTAGACGGATGCGCTACATGTCAAGCTACAAAAATAAAGCCAAGAAACCAAGTACCTTTACAACCAAACCAAGTTCCCGAAGATATCTGGGGAATAATCACCATGGACTTCATCACAGA
Source organism: Lactarius psammicola (assembly GCA_025769895.1). Lineage (NCBI taxonomy): Eukaryota > Fungi > Basidiomycota > Agaricomycetes > Russulales > Russulaceae > Lactarius > Lactarius psammicola. The sequence goes on from WTXK01000206.1 coordinate 55,493, forward strand.
CCTCCCCACTTCCCAAGGATACAACTCACTATTTGTTGTGGTTGACCGCCTCAGCAAGGCCATAATTATCGCGCCATGTACCAAGACCATCACAGCAGAAGAAACATCCAAGTTATATATAGACCAAGTTTGGAGACGCACAGGCCTACCAAGACAAGTCATATCAGATAGAGGCCCACAGTTTGCGTCAAAAGTCATGCAAGAAATTTGGGGAAAACTAGGAGTCAAGTCCACAATGTCTACCGCCTTTCATCCTCAAACAGATGGAGAAACAGAAGAGTGTCAATCAAGAATTAGAACAATACCTTCGTGTCTTTTGCAACTTTCAAGTCGACAATTGGGTAGAGCTAATACCCTTTATGGAATTTGTGCACAATGCAAGACAGCACAGTGCTATAGGAAGATCACCATTTGAAATCTGGTATGGCTTTAAACCAGAGTTCATCCCACCAGTAAACTTCGCCACCAAGATACCCACAGTTGAGGAGCACCTTCGAGCCTTAGAACAAATCAGATCTGAAGTCACAGCAGCTCTAAAAGTAGCTGCAGAAGTTATGAAGAATACCCGCGTATCCACTGCTACCTATGAACCTAAACCAGGAGACCAAGTCTGGTTAGAAGGAACCAACATCCACACTACCCATCCAAAGGCCAAGTTGGCCCCTAGACGACATGGACCATTCAAAGTATTATCTTGTTGGGGAGTCAATTGTAAACTCCAACTACCAAAGTCATGGCGTATCCACCCAGTCTTCCACAACTCCCTTATTTCCCCCTATAAAGAAACCACAGCCCATGGGCCTAACTTCACCAGACCACCCCCAGAAATAGTCCAGGGAGAAGAAGACCATTATGAAGTAGAAACAATCCTCCAGTCCAGACTTTCGCCCAACAAGAAAGGAATACAATACCTAGTCAAGTGGAAAGGGTACCCAAGTTCAGAAAACTCCTGGTTACCAGCGTCACAAATGAAACATGCAAACCTACTAGTACAAGAATACCATGCAAACAACCCAAGAGCCCCTCAACCAAGTAACCTTAGAATGCTGTCGGCGCAGCAAGACCTTAAAGAGGGGATACTGTCATGAACCGTCAAGCTTAGGTTATGACTCAAGAGTTTAGGCCGGTCCGGACCGGACCGGTATTATGTAATCAACTTCCTATTTAGGAAATCCGAGGTCGGAGTTTGAAATTATACTCCGAGGGTCACGTGATCTGTCACATGACTAGTTCCTTGTAGAAGGTTCTACAACCTTCTACAGAGTTCTACCAGTTTCCACAGAAGAACTGCGGAAAAGGTCACCAGGTCTCAGAGAGACTATTGCTATTGGATGGTATTTATAGAGCTTCCACAAGCTTCCAGGACATTCCCAGAGAGACTATTGCCATTGGACGGTATTTATAGAGCTTCTACCAGTTTCCAGAGTATTCCATTATGTAAACACCATGTAGCCAGGTATATAAGCTGGCGCAATACAACAGACAGTCCCTCAGACTGTCCACTTGTGAACTCCCATTTGCAAGCCTCATAGTCTTCTGCATTGCTCATCATCATTGATCTGCTCTGCCTCCTTGCTCCCTTGCATTTGTTTAAAGCCTTCCTCTCTGCTCTTTACATTGTCCTCTTTGTCCTCCCCTCTATCCGTCGTCATCTTCTTAAGTGTTTCAAGCGTCCTTGACTTACTGAGAGTAAGTCATCACAGTTAGCGCTTTGGCAATTACTGATCCTTCCTTCTTTGGGTTGATGGATCGGAGTATTACAGGAAGGGCATCTTCATGGATAGTGGCATGTCTCCAGCTAACTTTTGGTTCGTATTGGGCTAGCCATGGATATCCTAGCACCATCTCTTCTTGTCCTGTGTTTGTTACTAGGAACCGCATTTCCTTGTGAATTCCTTTAGTTTGCACATCGAGATCCACACAATGAGTAATACGCCCCGCTTTGTTTTCTGTATTATCAATGTTCCATATTTTGCGGGGTCTCTCTAACTGTTTCATTCCTAACCCCATTCGTTTGGCAAATGAGGGTTTAATGAAGTTGTCGGTTGCTCCTGAGTCTACCAGGACTCTGATGTCGGCCTTTGAGTAATTTGTTCTTATCGAAACTGGAATTCGCATAGATCGATAGCGCGTGATAATCACAGAATTACAATTGACCGCCCTCACCCAGGCTGATGGGTTCAGGCGTCCTGAAAACCCTCCTTTGTCCACAGATCCTTTAAGATCCGATCCTTGGCTCCATCCCTCAATTCCGCTACTTGACTCATCCAGTAATAAGCCTGTTCTTCTTCCGTCATTCTGGATATCGTGTTTCGTATTGTTACTGGTTCGGTATCCGTGGATCGGCTTTGACTATTTTGACCTTGTCCTCGTGCTTGATAACAATTGCGACTAATATGTCCTTTCTTTCCGCAATTGTAACACGTGATGTCCCTTCCATTTGGTCTTCCTCCTCGACCTCTTCCCCGATTAGGTGGGGAATAAGGTGGCTGTGTGTAGTCAATTTCCTCTGATCCAGCCAACCGTGCTCGACTTCTATTGGCTGACGTATCCATCGCATTTGGATTTGGAAGATTTCCAGGCATGGTTCCTTTGGTCGTAAATCCGCGTGGTTTTGGAATTTGACCTTTATGGGCGTCCAGCTTTGCCCTCATATGGATGTATTGTTGTTGTCGGCGTCTGACCGCATCCTTCCATTCTTCAAATGTTTGTGGGTCATCCATTTGGAATACCTTTTCAAATAGGGGTCGTGGTAGTCCATCGGTGAACAAATCAATAGTTTGAACAGAACTTAACCGGTATCCCGCTTGTCGTGCCAGCGTTTCAAACTCCGTGATATACGTATCAAGGTCCCCATCCTTCATCTTTAGGCCTCGTTTCAGCATTCCTTGTGCTTGTTCCCTTTCGAGGGTATTTGCAAATCTTCTTCTGAATGCTCTTTCCGTTTCGACCCATAGATCTGGCGTTTGTTCGGGTACTCCACCAGTTACTTGCCGATTAAGCCATTGACTCATGTTCATGACCCACTCGTTTACTGCCTTCCCTTGAATGTATGTGAGAAACAGCATTGATTGTCGGTAAGCATTGGTCATGATAGGGTTGTTATTGTTTACTCCCCAGTATAATGACCATTGGGTTATAAATTCATCCGCTTTGAGTCGGTCTCCGGTAAATATTTGCGGTGCATTTCCAATGAACTTGTCCGATTGATGACCGGGTGCTCCCGCAGGTGGTATTCCTCCGCCTGGTAGTCCCCCACCTGGAGGCCCCCCTCCTGGAAATCCGCCTCCTGGAAATCCGCCTCCTCCATTGGGAGGTCTTCTTCCTCCCCCTCCAGGGGGTCCTCCTCCCCCTCCTCCCAAAGGAGGGTCAGGGCGATCAGATCCGATTGCTCGATACAATGCGATGTCATCTGCTGTCATCACGTGTCCAGTTTCTGGATTGATAAACATCTGTTCATTCGGTTCTTCGATTCGTTCTCTAACATGTTCCTGCATAGTTTCGGTGGCCATTACTTGAATTCTTTCAGGTTCTTCCACTATCTGAATTTGATTAGTGAGTTCCGCGATTTGTTCAATGGCCTCTTCCTGTTCTTCGTCTTCGTCGGCTTCTTCCCCTGATTCTTCAGTCTCCTGACTGGCTTCACTTGGAGCCGGCGTTCGTGAGTTGGCAGAGTGCGTTTCTTCAGGTGCACCGTCAATAGGTCCCCACTCTGATCGAATCACTACTTCGTTTGTGTGAATATCACAACGTAAATTGCCCTCGGCAGGTGCAACTACTTCCCAGTTATTACCCCTCGGGTTTTCCCTAATGCGAGTCCAGCAAATTGCTTCGAAATTGAATTCAACTGGGCACCACCTGTTTGGTCTTGAAGTATCCACGTAGTATCCTTCAGGTCCTACGTTCGTCCTCCACCTCGCGGCTTTGAGATATCTTGTGGGTACGTTCCTTGCTCCTCTTCGTTCTATGAAGTAGGGTTGAAAGTTAACCCAGCGTTCTGCGGTTGTCGGAAAGGTCACCACAGTTGTAGAGCTTGGTCTTAATGTTACGCTTTCACGGCGTATGCCTGACTTAGGCAATTTAGAGGCGACACGACACTAATGAGTATGTAACTTAGCAAAGTATACAACTCAAAGCAACAAGACAATATTTCGTGTTCTTGTGCTAGCTCGTTGATAGAGAGATAGAGATGAAGAGCAATGGTTTTCCTACTGTGAGAAGAAGGATACAAGTCGGAAGTGAAATTGAAGAAGACCAAGCTGAAGAGCCTTGGTCTCAATACGACGACTTATATACATATATCGAGGCAGCTTTAAAGCTCCTCTCCAATCCTTACAACGAATAGCAATACTACCTCACAGTCTATAAAGACATGTGATTCTACTGCTGACTGATACAATTAGTCCATGACACATATACTCTTACTAACCCGGTCATAAGTATTAGTAAGGTTCCGTTCTTCTCGTAATCCGTATCACTACAGATACAGCAGCTACTGTACAAGATGATAAGAGAAGCGAAGGGCTTAACTTGGCAGATGTGGAGACGATGCCAGTGCAGCTCGACCTGAGGGAAATCAGAGCGCGCTGGTTTCGTCTGCAACTTCCCGTCTACAACCCCCACCAAACACTACCATAACATGGCCAAACAGACACCAAATAGACACGTCTGCCAACGGAACAATGGGCTGAACGGAACCCCCACAAAAAACGAGAAACCAGGAAGTATCAACATGAGAATGTATGCCAGTACCATCGACAAAGTAGTCGCCACCAGAATCAAACGAAACCCAGCAACGAAGAACCTCGTGTTAGCCACATGGAAAGACATGACACACTGGACATCAGGAAAATGGAATGTTACTGGCGTTACTGGTGGTACTAGCCGAGACTGGCAGCCCTCAATTTTAGCCGGTGCCAGCCACCGCTAGTAACAACAGGTCATGACAGGTCATTTCCATTTTGCTGATGGAGCCACCACCATACTGGCTCTACACCCATGAGGTTTTAGTGGGTAGGAGACCACGCAGCGCCTGACCTTAGGTGCCCATTGTCTGAGCCCCACACTACCCCCCACACCCGGGGGGTGTGCATAAATGCATTTTCCCTCACCCCTGGTTTCCAATAGGCCCAGCTACATGCGTGCTAAATAGGGCTGATGGTAAATCTCCTGCTATTTAGCACTTTATTTACTGGTATTTAGACATCTGCCTTAGACAAAAAGAAGCTAGATACCGAAATAAAAGCGCTCTTCCAAAAAATAAATAAATATTATGCTAGGTGAACTGGTCCAAATCCTACAACAGCGATCTTTTCACTTTTCGCTCGACTCACGGTGAACTTGATCATCGTCGTCTATAATAGAAATATTACGCTTTGGCAACGACGACACAGAGGAAGACCACGGCGAAGAGGAGGACAAGCCCGAGGTCGGCGAGGATAAGCTGATCGAGAACCAGAAGCGCCTCACGAAGAAGCTGAACATCTTCGACCTGAGCGTACCACGCGAGCTATGGCGCTGAGGACCGTGCGTCTTTTCCATTCCCAGGTGAATTCTCTCGAATAAATAAATATTTATATTCGTATAGGGAATAGGCTAAGGACCGTTATTGGAAGCTAAATAAAAATCACTCGCGCGTTCTCATGAGCGATTCATTCTTCTCTCGTTCGTCAGCTGCACCCCGAGGGAAAGACGGACCGTGCTAAAGCGGGCCTTTCCCGCCTTGCGAAGATCCGTGCGGAACGCGAGGCCGCAGCGGTAAAGAGGAAAGCCGAAGCTGAGGTCAGACATCTCAAAGATCTCAATCTTCCGCCCCCCCACCCGGTAGGTATTCACTTAGAGGATGGGGGGCAATGCCTTTCTTTATTCGCTTCTTGTACTCCCGCAAATTTTCTGACGATTATCTCGAAGTTTGTAGAAGAAGTGGCGGTAGGGGAAACTTGGGACATGGTGCCGGTTGAATGTGCTTGATTGGATACTTAGGGATAAGAGGAAGATGGTGTGTAGGAGGGAGGCACTAATCCACGTAGCATGTCACCGAAATATGAATCAAATCAAAGGCGATCCTCGCCCTTTTTTCTATTTACCTCAATCCTACTTCCTCTACGGCACAGAACAAGAAGAGGGGGCTCGGTGGTGCCTTTTTTTTTTGGCTGTATGCCATATGCCGCTCATTAATGACTAGGATTATACTAGGGCAGCAAAATCTGCGAGAGGGATAGATAAGAGCAGCGCTCACCAGTGGACATATATCAGACGTGCTTCATCGCCGCTCAGTATAACCCCCACCCCTTCTACGTGGGAGTGGGAGAACGTATCCCGGAATTTTACCGAGACGCACGCTGTGGTACCGTATCCCGTTACCGCATCACGTCCTTAACTTGGAGTCTGAAAAAAAAGTCTATTCACGTGCAGATAAATTACACATCGGGCGACGCGGGAAGAACAGCGCCCTCATCTCCCCATGAACGGCAACTAAACAACGTTTCCAACAATAGCCCGCCGAAAATGACGATATAAGGGGCCTAACTTTGAGGGACTTTTGCGAGAACGTTCTGTGCGGCCACTCTCTATTGCTAGTCAACAGCAGGCAGAGCACGTGGGGTTCCTTCCAGAAGTTCACCATCTCCTTGTACTCCTGCCGGTTCTGGTGAATCATAATATCGAAGACCTTGGGTCCGGACATGCCGCGGGATACGTCAAGGGCGTGTAGTGCACGAAATTCGGAAGCCTGTTATTGAGGACTTTAGGGAGGACTCGAGGGGCGATGGGGGGAGAGAGTAAGTGAACAATTAAATAATAACTTTAGTGAGAGAAAAGTGGGAAACGCGCATCCATCGACGGTACAAGCCGGGCACAAGCTTGCGCCCGTACGCAGAACTTGTCCATTGTCACGGTGTCGCTGTGTCAGATTGGCGAGTGTGTATTATCGTCATTTCTAGTCGTTCTCACCCGACCGAACGGCAAAAATATGATGCGAAAAGAAAGAACAGAAGAATACTCTTTCTGATTGGAAATGCGATATATTTGGTAGTTCAGTAACTAGGTTACTGTGACCTAACTCTACTTGACGCGCTGATCCCGCCATAGGCGAGTGGGGGGAAATGCCTTTGCGCATACCCTTGCGGGGTAGTGTGGGGCTCTGGCTTACTTCAATGGGGTTACCTTGGAATTCGTATATATTCATAGAGTAGAAAAAATTCCGTTGGTGAATTTCTTGGGACGCACCTTCCCGGTGTATTCTGTTCATTCACAATGCATCTGTGACAGGCCGTCTCTGCAGAGTAAGCGCACGATGCGTACGATGCGACACTGTATGAGAAGTAAATTATGTACAGGGAAAGCAAAAACAAAGTCTCCAAACTCCACTACGCTTTGCCTCTCCATCCTCCCAGTATGAAATACCGGGAGAGCCCCAGTAGAAAGACCGCGACCATCACCGAGCAACCTACGAGGGACAAATAAATAAGTACGGCACAAGCCCAAGTTTTACGGGCGTCGTCACGACTACGCACCAGCGAAGATCCCGACGGCGGTGTACCCACCCGTGATGTGGTAAATCGCGCCAGATATCGGTGGGCCCGCAAGTGCCCCAAGTGAGACGATGGTGAAGTACATGCCCGTGCGGCGTCCGACGTCAGCGCTCTCGCCGAGCGCCATCATCGGCGCGCCCATCAGGGTCACCATTGCGCCGGATGATGCGCCGTAGGTCCCCGCGAGCGTAAAGAGCGCAGCTGTCCCGCGTGTGTACGGCCATATGAGGGTCAGCACGCCTGCGATGAGTGACGCAGGTATCATGGTGTTGATTGGGCCTATAGTGATGCGATGGGGGTGAGTGAAGAGGGGGGAGGGGAAGAGGGACGTACCGAACTGGTCGCCGAGGACGCCGCCGGCTAAGCGGCCGACAGCATTTCCTGCGTTCGTTATAGAGACGAGGTAGGGGGAAAAGCTTTCCGGAACGCCCTGTGGGGGTGCGCTTGCGTTGATGAACGTGAGCACTGCATGTATGGTCGTGCGTCAGTCAGGGGTGGCGATCTTCCCAAAAGGGAGTGCACATGGTGTTGCCTAACCTGTGAAGAGGCCAAGGAAGGTGACAACGCCGAATACCGTGTATACTGTGTAGGCGGGAGACCTGAACTGCTTTGCGTCAAACAAGCTGCCAGAAAGAGCGGCCGGGGGCAGTCGGCGCCGCATCGTCTGCGACTCATCAACGCGTATTCACGTGTACACGGCGAAGCGATATACATACCAAGTTCGTGGCTCCCATGGCAAGGATCAGGATTGACGCTATGATTCTCATTGTCCACTTGAAGCTGTATGGAACATTAGCTAGATAGCGAGCCAGAGATCCACGATCTGTGCGTACCCAACTGTGATGAGCAAGTTGCGGAATACTACGGGGAACACCGTGCCTCCAATCGAGGAAGCAAAGGCATTGATCCCAAGTGCTGTAGACCGTCTCTTTTTAAACCAATGAGCTATGACACTCATCACGAGTCCAAATATGAAACCAGATGAAATCTAAGGACAGCGGACAGTTAGAAACCAGGTTTTGGAGAGAAGGGCGTTTTTAGACACTGACACCAATGCCGAAGCCCTGGAAAAGTAGTAATTGCCAGAACTCGTGGCATTCTGCGATAGAGAACGTGCATGCAACGAGGTTTACCGATGCAATGATTAGAGTGCTACGAAGATAGCCAAGATCAAATAGGCGGCCAGAAATGAGCGCAGGGAAGAAGATTAAAGCAAACTGATCGACCCGTGAGTTTCTACTAGTACCTGGGCGGCAGATCACTTGACAAGAAAACGTACTTGTGTGGAGCCGATCCAGGCACTAAAAGACGACGTCAATTGGGAGATCTGAAGGCCAAAGAGGGGGGTAAATAAATGGGGCGTACATAGTAGAGGGTGAGGTTCCTTTTAGCAAAACGTTCTCGTAATAGTCTTGAAAGACCTAATGAGCATGGCATGGACTATAATCAGCGCCGACAATCCGCAGTACTATGTAAGATTTACTAACCCCCCAGGAAACCGCAAAGCCAGATCTGCGAGCGGTCATGAGGATCCCGAATGAGCGATCAACGGTAGGCCGTAAGCTGGAAGCTGCTTACGTCGCAAAAGTAGCACAAGAAGCCTAGTGTATGGTCGGTCACCGTCCACAAACTCATCTATACTGGAAGACGCACCCCCAATACCACCAACCACGCCTGCAGGCCGCCGTCGGGGCAGTCTTCTTGAGAGTGCCTCCGAGGTGCCGAGGCAAAGGTCTCTGAGTTGCTTTTCTCACTCTGCGCGCTAGAGAGGGATGGGACAGACCCGCCGTACAAGGTCGGGTAGTCAGGGGAACACAATATCAAAGGCTGGGGTTTGTGCCCGAGATCGAGCTCTTGCGCCATAACTTAACGAGAGCGGAAGTTGCTAGTTGAAAGCGTATTGGAATTGGAATAGGATAGTGCGATGATGCTTGTCCTGACCGGTCCAGCGTGCTTATATCTTGAACTCTTGGGACTATTTTAGAGCGGTCACCACCGGCATCCATTTTCATTTCGCAAAGAAATTTTGGGAGAAATTCTCTTGTCCGAAAGGGGCGAGTCAGTGGTTCACAACGGTTACAACTTCCGTACTGGTTTCACTTGGATCATTGCCACCCCGTCGGATGGCCCAAGCGATGGTCATGCTTCCCTATTAGGTGCCGTTGGGTTGAGACCTCTTGCCCTCACTCCGCTCCGAAATTCCCCACCCTATGCATCACCTCACAGTACAGACAACCACCGAGGACCAGAATAGAATACACTCACTGGACTAAGGTTTGGTGCCGTCAAAAACAATTCCCTGGAAAAGAGGACATCGTCTTGTCTCAGGTCTTGGTGCCAGGATGTAAGACGCCCGCACTAACCTCACTTTCTGATCGGCGATCGTTATCCTCTGTTTCTTTTTGGGATTCGTCTATCTGCATATGCTCGGAGATGCTGATATACGTAGACGTTTCCATTACGGTATCAACCTTTGTGTACCCTCGGGTTTCATGTTTCTGAAATGCAAAGTTACTCGTGTGCTTCTCGCATTTTAGTGTTCGCCTTGCTCTGTAGAACTCAAGATTCTGCAATTAAGTGATTGTTCACTTGTCCTGTGTCCTGAATACTTGAGGATAGTAGCCCTTGTTCGATCAACCTTCAAGTTGTATCTCGCACCATCGCTCCAACATTCGAGTTGTTTCGGCCAATAAGCAGCACATCATAACTCGACGGTCGACATGTTGACACTTCGATGCGGTGTTACGTGCTATAAGTGATTCTTTGTGGAAAATAAGCATTAGCACAAAGAATGGAGGGTTACCACTAGATACCGGTCGAACTGTTCTGCTCCGCGGAAATGCGGGAGTCACGCTGGACGGAGTATCATATATGAGTCTGCTGTGTATGTTCCGAGCCCTCGAACCGCGCAGCACGGGCTGTGCAATCGTAACCAAGAATTTTTCGCAGCAATGATGGAATGAGAGGATAACTATATGGTAGAAAAACGCATGGTGTGCAAGCGGTTTTTGTCCCCTTAGAAACTCCTGCCAGTAAGTGGATGATGGCTGGTTAGGGTGCCTTAGTACGCCGTAAGCTTGAATCGGATTTTCCACGAGAAACACTTTTAAGGTCTGTTCGATGCACGCGTTGCCCCGCGGCTCATTCACCAAATAAACCTGACCACGCGCCAGGGGGAAAATTACTGTTCCGTGTACGTTTCGTCGAAAAGGAAGAGGAAGAGAATTTTTGAACCAGCCCTATCGAAACGGAGCAACCAAGGAGCAACGAGAAATCCCGTTTCTCCATTTGTGCTCCTTTGTCCCTACGCCACTGAAGCGTGACTAACCATGAAACACCATTAGTAATGCATATATTTAGATAAGACACGTACCCAAAACTTCGATTCAGTACTGTGACTTCCGTAATAATCTGGAGCCCCAGATTCTAATTTTCTGTCGATTGATGCTGACCAATCATGGCAACTAAATGCTCCCACAGTGTTCAGCTATCATCCAGATCCTAATTTGGAAGTGCGGGTGCGTTCACACGCAATAGCCCCCAGTCACCCTCATACAGTAAGTTACTGCCATGGATCTCCAGCCTCTGAGGTGTTCACACACCGAACTTCCCGCCCCTTGTCCCGCCCTGTCTCCGCTATGGACTATTTGGGAAATTATGCAGCATAATCTATGCTGTACCATGGAGGTAGGTCAGTTCTCCCAACATTCCCCCACACCTTCCAGGGCCTTCCAGTTATAATTACGAAAGCGCCTTTGTTTCAGATCGGGGCACTCCCCCCTTTGCATCCCCGAGCATGCTGCACTCACATGCAGCTTTAATGACCCAGGCGCAATCCATTCACGGCCACAGCGAGGATCCCTGCCAAGTTAAGCGCCACAAAAGCCTGCACGATCCCTCTCATCACAGGTCTCTGTAGAGCCCAGAGTGGCACACCATTTGCATTCCTTAGCGTGCTGCACCTAGGCGCGGTTTTTGGAATTCAAGGACGGCGCTTTACCGAACGCGGCGAGCAGTTCAGCAACATTTTGTGCCGTGCAGAGGCATGCACGATTGTTTCTGCTGCTTCACCGGGAATCCAAACACGGAGCTGAATCGATTATCGGTCCGTAATTAAATTACCACAACGGCACGCATATCTGCCACCATAAAGGTATGGAGATAAGAGAAAGGATGCACTCAAGTTGCACGATCTTCTCCGACACGAAGCGTTCTCAGCTTACAGTGTGTCGTCGTGGCGTCTGTATCCCAGGCCCACAAATTAAGAGGGATCAACGCCTGGCACTCAGCTGGACCACCTACAATTGCACCGTTCACGGTCGTCCACTCGTCACGTCCGTTGTCGTACCTCCTCCGCTTTTCCCACCTAAGCCCCAATCTACCCGTAGCCATACCGCTCCCCACGGGATATACCACTGCTCACCCCATTCGAAGCTTTGGACCTCCCTTCGGTTAATTCGCAGCCAGAGGAAGCTGCAACACGTTACGCACGCGTTTTTATCTATACATGTTTTACTTGATAGTCCTGTATGCTTAACCGCGAAATATCGTCCACTTTCCTACCTTATGCCCTCTAGCGCTACAAATGATCGCTTCCCCGGATTTACGCTGGGAACCTTGCACACGAACCAGTTTGTCAAGCCCCCAAGCACAGTCACCGATCATCTCACCAGGTAAGTTCTCGTGTTATCTGGTTCACAGATTTAACCCCAATCTGAGTTTCTCTGGCTTAATACATATAGTACCCGACCCTGAAACAAACGACACTCGTTAATAAAGCCTCGGACGATCCTGCTGCGCTTTTCACTTGCCTTGATATCAGAGAAATGGTTACAGAAGTCACCGTTACGTTCGGATGTTGCGAGCGCCAAAGACATCGCGCCGATGACACAAGCACCCATACGTCCCTTCTTTCCCCTCATTCCTTATAGTTAATTATCTTGATCGCGTTTTGTCCCTGTTACCGTCTCCAAAACTGTCGGGGGCATCTCACGAAGCAGGTATCAGGGTCCCCTGGCAACGTGGAACGTGGTCTACTTCTCGAAAACAATACAGAGCGGGTACGTGTCTCTGTGAGAGAGGACTCAGAGAGGTATTGCAAAAGCATCCCTCTGACCTCGTGTTCACGGCCTGAAATAGACTGAGGGGAAACCAATTGAACGACTCTGTCACATGGCTCCAGTGATAAGCGTCGTGACAAACGTGTGATCAACTTACGCTCTAACATGCTTCAGGTGGGTCACTGGCAGCGTCGCATGCACACCTCTGAGATGTGTTCGCTGCCGTGCGCTGCCGCTCTGATAGCTCCTTGAATATCTCTGACATGAGAGTACCCGTCACCTATTCTGATTCAAACAGCGAAGGCGCTAAAAAAAATCCCGAAAGGGGCCTGATTCTGACCGGCATTCTAGAATCGATCAGGTTCAGAAGGCGACTGACTTGTTGTACAGGAGTAGTGCAATAAATTCCTGCAATTCCACACGTACTTGTTTAAAAAATCGGATATTATTAACACTGTTGGTCACGTGCTGCGCGGCGAATCAAGACCGCATTCACAGAAGCACCAGCGCCGAGCTTGGGATCGGTCGGCTGTGCGACCGCCCTGCGATTGTATTTATGTTCCCCCGCGGACTTCGCGGATTCGGAGGCGTAAGATCCTTCCGAGTTCGGATGTTGGACTGGTTCATGCTAAGCCACCCGCGCGCTTCATCACGCGCGATATCCGATCGCTTCCAAGATCGCTTCGCAAGCCCAAGCATAAGCCAACAATAATCACGTAAATATGTTCACCTGGGTTTCCTCATGCACCTTGTGGGGCCCGAACATCGAGTGCTAAACGTTAGGCCTAAGCCTCCGACAGCGGAGCGTTGGAATCAACATAAACACATATAAGTATTTTTGACTGATCGGAACACTCTTTGCGCACATGCCTTGGTCTCTGCTATATCAGGTTCTTGCATCCGGTAAGAAGTCTCATGTGGTTTGGCATCCCTTAGTATTAGCAACGCGACGCTTCAGAGAAGAGCCATTGAGAAGGGGCACAGGCGCTCAGACGCAAGAACTATTTTGGCCACGCCTGCGGCTCGGGGTAGGGGCGACCGAAGGGACAGGAGAGTCAGGACAGATTCTGAAAATAACGGACAAGGCGAAACACAATCGCGATTAACAGTAACTATAAGAAATCACTCGCTAAGAACTAGCAACCGACAAGGCACTCCCTGTTTTGGACCTAACATACTTCGACTTCAGCACCTTTGTGGTGTTATAGACAGAGAGCAAGTTTCCTTAATGGGCACAACAAGGGTCAGTAACGTATAACAAATGAGCCATATAATATTTACCTTTACATATATCATTAAGTGAACCCGTAATCACCATGCCCCATCCCACCTTCGGTCCGCGACCGCATTGGACAGCAGTTGTCGAATCTGATGCCGTCGCCCGAACCAAGCCACATCAAATGCCCTCCTTCCGCTCTGGTCGCACACACTTGCATCCGCACCCTGCTCCAGCAATAACTCCAAAACGTGAAGGCGCCCCTTCGCCGATGCTTCGTGTAATGCCGTGACTCCCTCATCATTCCGGGCATTCACCTCCACCTTGCGCTCGAGTAGCGTTCGAATAACTTCAAGACTTCCGTTGACCGCCGCGAAATGCAGTACAGTATTTCCAGTGTTGTCGCGCGCATCCGCATCCGCGTCGTGACCCAGCAGTAATCGCACAACATCCAGGGTCCCATCTCTCGACGCCAAGTGTAGTGGCGTCCGCCCCTCGCCATCCCGGTCATTGATCCCCGCGTTGTGCTCGAGTAGTATCTGAGAAACCTTGAGATGTCCGCCAGCAGCCGCTAAATGCAGCGGAGTCCTTCCGGTGTTGTCACGCATATGCGCGTCCGCAGCATGGTCCAGCAATAACCGCACAACTTCGAGTTTCCCTGCATTCGAAGCTGCGTGAAGTAGGGTAGATCCCTCGTTGTTCCGACCGTTGACCTCCGCGTGCTGCTCGAGTAGCATTTGAATAATATCAATGTCCCCACTGACCGCTGCCCAGTACGAAGGACTGTTTCCGTCGTTGTCGCGCGCATCTGCATCAGCACCGTGATTCAGCAATAACCGTGCGACGTCAGGGTTACCATTCTTCAACGCATAGTGTAATGGGGTAGTTCCCAACTGAGTCCGGGTATTGACCTGCGCACCGTGCTCGAGTAGTATCCGGGCGACCTCGAGCCGCCCATAGAATCCCGCGTAATGTAGCGGAGTCTCGCCATACAAGTTCTGGGTGGCCACATCCGCACCATGGTTGAGCAGCCACTTCCCGGTGTCCAGGTGTCCTTTTGCCCACGCAATGTTCAGCGCAGTCATCTCCAGCGCCCCACGGGAATTTATGTCGGCACTGTGCGCAACCAGGACCTGTGCAACCTTGGTGTGTCCCTGCGATACCGAGGAATGCAACAGAGTACCGCGGCGGCCACACCGGGCGCGGGCGAACTGTGGATGTTTAGCTACGTGACGTTCTACTAGACCATGGAATCCACATAGTGCAGCGTAGTACAATGGAGTAGCCGAATTTTTATCCCATCGCAAGTTCGGATTGTACCCGGAGGCTACATCTGTATCATATATTTGGACCCAGGCTGAAAAGTGCGGTTTGTCCATATCAAAGAACTCATCCATTGCCTCCTTTATGCGAAATTCCACATTCTCGAATCGAGCATGCTTGACCCAGTGACGAGCAGCATATTCAACAAGATGGGCCTTCTTCATACTGTCTCCGTCGGTGTGGCCCTCCAAGAAGAATAATGCGGCGAGACAAGCCTGGGCAAGAATCGTGTGGGCAGGCTCGAGGGTAATATGAAACCAAGAGATATCTCCGATGGAATTGGCGAGGCGATCCGATGTAAGGAATTCTTTCACGGAGAAATGAGAGAATTGAACAACCCGGGAATCACCGATGCTAATTATGGACACCAAACTGGAACATGCCGACAGCACCGCTGCTTCTTGATTTTCCCAGCACCAAGTCGCGTTAAAATTGGGGATCACTCCCGCATTCGCGTCGAAATTGACTCCAAGGATATCTCCAAGTTCCTCGACCCGAAGAGGTCGAGCAGATATTGCAAGACATTGCAACAGTCGGTGGGCATACCGTCGGTTCGCCTTATTGATACCTTTTAAGATGCGTTCGTACGTCTCGTCCAGTGATTCAGGCAGTTCCTCGAGGATCTGACGCACACTTGGTGGGAAGCAGCGACGCAGAACCTCCATTTGACAGAAGACCCAT
Organism: Lactarius psammicola; assembly: GCA_025769895.1. NCBI lineage: Eukaryota > Fungi > Basidiomycota > Agaricomycetes > Russulales > Russulaceae > Lactarius > Lactarius psammicola. Next base: position 71,305 of record WTXK01000206.1, read on the forward strand.
CGAAACCTGTGCGAGAGCATAAATGAGCGACACGACCATGAGTACTCAAAAATTCCCTTACATCCCATCTACTCGCTCTGTGAGCTTCTCGACGACCATATCCTTTTCCTTATCTCGCCAACTCTTCATCCATTTGTCCGAGTGAACGACAAAATTGACGTAATCAATGATGTCTTGCTTTTGTCCGCTTTCATCGTGGAGGGATACTTGCTGAGTTATCAAAGGCTGAAGCGCGATACGGATGTCGAACTCCGGACGACTTGTGATGCACAGACGCAGACTTGAATGGCAAGACTTGACAAGGTCTCCAACAAGCCCCAACACCTTTTCACGCGGCGATGGTATGCCAGGATAGTCAGGACACTCGTCGAGTGCGTCCACGATGAGATATGTTGGCAGTGACCCTATTGTCGTGACCATATTCTTAAGGCATAGCATAAGTGCGTCGATGGTCGGCTGTTCCGATCCGCGTTTATGTCTCGAGTACAAGGAGAAAAGGGCATCACAGCATGGATCGGATTGATCAGAGAGCTGGATGAGAAGCGACGATAAGAATGCACGGGCGTCCTGTTTTGCTGTGTCCTTGAAGTCGAAGTAGAAATAGGCCATGAGGGCCGACCCGGAGTTGGACAACTGTTTCATATCCTGGATAATCGCGGAGCTTGCCGACAATATATAGTTAGGATGGATACAGCTCGCCGGGAGGAGGTAACATACCTAAGGATAGTTTTCCCAGAGCCGGCTAAGAAAATAGAAAGTCGTTAGCACAAAGATCAGAGTGTAAACGTGATAGGAGACTTGCGTTTCCCGTATATACACAACAGTCCACCAGATGATTGCCAAATCGCGAGCGTGTTGCCTTTGGTGCACCATGCCGAAGTACCTCTGTGACGAGCGTCACACGCGGTGTTGTAATTGATGGATGGATCAGGGGGAGAGAGCCATCTTCGCAGGTAGAACCGTAATCCGCTCCCTGTTAGAGCGCCTAAGCTCTCATGGTTGGCGGCAGTGAGGTTAAGAGATGACGAACGGTTTATATCGTTGACTTGATTTTCCATTTGTTGAATCGCCACTCTGGTCTCTTTGTTGAACGAGTAAAGGGTCAGTCGGAATCGGTGGCTGGCTAAGCCACAACTGACCTTCAACGGCCATGTCTACTTTGTCACCAACGACTTTCACTCTATCGTCAACTCCTTTCACCCTGTTGTCGAAGCCCTGTATCGTCCCGTCAACACCTTGCACCTTGTCGGCTACGCTCTTCACATTGTCCTCAAGGCTATGGGTGATTTTCAGGATTTCTGCCGACGCCATACGGGCTTCCTCTTGCGTCAGTTTGTCAAGCCTTCGTAGCGCGTCCTCGACATCCTTCCTTCCTATCAGCACCTTGAGGTACTTTTCTGATTTAAAGTCAATTTCGGGAGATATGTCGACATGGAAAGACATACTTATTCGTCCCTGCTGGATCTCCTTCGTCACAATCCCGAGGATCAAAAGAACCTCAACCATTATCTTCACAGTGATCTCTGTCATGGCAGTGGTCTGTCGGACCTCTATATATGTCTCAAGCCGCCTGAAGAAGTATTCGATGCGGCCAAAGAGGTCGACGAGAGCGTCTTGGCCATCCCTAACGTCCTTGACGACCTAGGGGATAAATGCGTCAAGAAGATATACATATCGGGGTCCAGGACAGTGCTCACTTGGAGGAGGACTCCGATTCCCGCAAATATCACTCTTGCTGGAGAGAAGACCTGTAGGCACATGTCAGAGCGGATGTCATAGGCAAATTAATTTCGCAACTTACTGTCCCAACACCCTGACCAAGGGTCGCAGAAAAGGCGTACAAAACATTGACTGTCGGATCGAGCCATTTTGTAAATCTTTCATCAGCGCTCCGGGATTGATCGAACACCTGGACTTGAGCTTGAAGCACAGAGAGAATGGATTCCGGAGAGTCGCAGGTTTGCAGCTGGGCAGCTAGTGGATGAGAAGCAATGTCTTTCTTTGTCTGCTTTTTGTACGCCCGCAGAGCAGATGTAAAGATTGCCTCAAAGTTTGTGGAAGAGGTAGCGGTAGCGAGAACTTGGGACATGGGTGTTTAGGGAGAACAGGAAGTTAGTATGTGGGGGGAAGAGACACGGATCCATAGAATACGTTGCTGAACTGTAACTCGGCGCAAGGCTGCTCCTCGACCTTTCTTCTGTATACTTGCAACCCTAACCGTTTGTAAGAGCGCACATGCCATGCTTCTTCATAGCGCCGAGTCTAGTCCATCAGCACTCCCTCTGCATCAGAGATAGAAGCTGTATGTGTGACCAGGCCGCCTCAGAGAACGACCCTGGTGAGGCAAGTAACAAGTTGGAGCCCCTAATAAGCGTACAGGGTTTTCGACGTTGTCCTGAACATGAATGCACGATCGTTAATTCGGTCAAGGATTCAGTTCTTTTTGTTTTGTTTTTCCTTAAAAGTAACCACTTACATGCCCCAAAAAATCAAGCAGAAAGCAATCAAGACGCGGACTCCGGGAAGTTAGAATATGTGGACTGACGGGCAAAGCACTTTTAGCACAGGATACAAATAACCTTACTCTACCTTCTACCAAAGCTGCGGAATTAGACGTCTTCTGTACTCCTTTTATGAAAAGCATGTTGCAGAACTCATGTTCCTTGCTTAAAACCAAACCAAACCAAGCACGAAACCAAGTACTGCAGTTGCCAGTGTAGGGTTCGTGGGATGCTCCGGCCCGGTGTATTTCTCGTCATTGGTAATTGTAATTGTAATTCCATTCTGGGTAACCCAATCGAATCCTCCTACAACAACGATCTTTTCACCCACACCGCACCGATGGTCAGAGGATCCGGTATGCTGCACTGTTACATGAAAATTACTTGTGTAATTGACGATGTGTTCTTTGATAAATAACAGGAAAGTTCAAGACGAAGCGGGGTGGTGGCAGAAGCTTCAGGTCCGTCGCGGTTCTGTCTTTGTCCTTTCTGACAGACGTGAACTCGTCGTCTATAGTCGAAATATGACGCTCGACGCGGATGGGACGGCCGTGGGCGAGCCAAGACGGTACGTATCACAACCACCTGCTCTCACAAAGTATCTTACCTCTCCTAGTTCGCGTCGCACAGCCCCAGACGAAGATGATGACGATGATGACGACGACGAAGAGGAAGAAGACGCCGAAGAGGATAGCGAGGATGAGGAAGACGAGGATGGGGACCCTTCTTCCGTCCCAGACGCACCCGAGCTCTCGCGTGCAGAGCGCAGAGAGCTCAAGAAGAAGCAGGCAGAGCAAGCAGCCACGATAGCAGAGGAGGACGGGGAGGACGAGCTGATCGCGAACCCGAACCGCCTCACGAAGAAGCTGAACATCTCCGACCTGAGCGCACCGCGCGAGCTAACGCGCCGAGAGCGGTGCGTCCCTTTCCTAGGTGAACTCTTTTTAAATAAATAGATATTTATACTTTTCGTTTTAGGGAGCAGAAGGAGAAGCAAGAGGCTAAGGACCGTTATTGGAAGGTAAGATAAAAAAAATCACTATCACTCGCGCTTCCCCGCTTGCTCAAGGGTGATTCATTTTCCTTCTCTCGTTCGTCATCAGCTGCACCTCGAGGGAAAGACGGACCAGGCTAAAGCGGACCTGTCCCGCCTTGCGAAGATCCGCGCGGAACGTGAGGCCGCCGCGGCAAAGAGGAAAGCAGAAGCTGAAGGTTAGGCACCCCACATATCTCAATCTTCGGCCCGCCCTCAGTCGGTATTGACTCTTTTTTTCGCTATAGAAAGGGCAAAGGCTCTTGAGGTCGCTAAGGCCGCACGGGCCAAGCGCTAGAACGACGATGCGTTGTAGAGAGTATCTTGTAATCTTGAGTGGCATATCCTGTTGTTGTGTTTCCCCACGGGGTAAATTTTGTAGAGTTTTAACTTGAGCGCTGCTCCCATTTGAATGGGCATAGATGAAGAGGAAACGAAGAATAGATCTCACTGAAAAGGTAATTGTGAAAGCAAACATTGGAAAAGATGGTCTCAACAAATGCAATACAGATCAAAATTAGTAGCAAAATACAACACGACACATGTATATATACCGAAAAAATGGGGGCAATCATTACCGAAGAAAGTCGATGGGATCGTCGTCGTCAATATCCTGGGGTGCTTCAAGTGTTTGAGCGTTGACCTTGATGCGTCGTAGCACGTCGGGGGGAAGCCCACGGGAGCGAGCCTGAGTCCCACCAGGGCGTAATGGGAGTTTGCCTTTCGCGGTTGGTTTTTGATGCGCCCCCGTGGGTGATAGTAGCAGCTGGAAAACAATAAAAACGGGTCAGAATCGCGGCGTTCTGGTCTTGAATGAAAGGAGGGAAACAAGACGGTACCTTGTTCTTTGCCAGTTCCACCTTAGACACCTTACGCACCGACTTGCTTTGTTCCGTTCCGTTCTCGTTCTCCTTCCCTTGACGACGACGGCTGCACGCAAAGAAGAGCGAATAAGTCACAAAGCAACAAAAAAACAGCGGAAGGACGGAGAGCCAGCGAAGTTTGGGCCCCCGAGGATGAGAAGGACATATGGACATATGGCGAGCAGTGACGACATACCTGACAGCAGTGGCAGTTTTGGGATCTGCGCGCCGGCGCTTCTTCGTCGGCGGCCCGTTCTCCTTCTCGTTATTGGCGATGCAGATCGCTTCAGCGCTGGGGTTGTTGCCGTCGTCGACGTTCTTCGTGCGCTCCTTACGCTTACGTGGTGCGCTCTTCTCCTGCAGCACCCGCGCGCGTTTCATCGGCGGTAGGATGACGTCCGGCAAGTCTTCGCCGCCGCGGGGTGGTGGTGCCACAGGGGACACCGCCGACTGGTGTCCGCGCTCCTCCTCGTCGGCTCCGCGCTTCCGCGAATTTTTCGGGGCTTCCCTTCCAGCCGTGGCGTCGGCTGCGGTCGCCCCACCTGGCTGTGCCCTCGCAATGGGCGACTTGGCCATGCGTTTTGTCTGCTCGTCCCCGTCAGCGTCATCAGCCGCCACGACAGTACGTTTTGCTTTTGAAGCGGTGCGCTTCCCGCGTGCAGGCGGGGGTCGTGCGTCCTTCGTGCCTTTCCTCTTGCCAGACTTCGGGTGTGTGTCAGCGGGTGCTATTTTTTCGAGCTTCTGAGCTAATGGCAGGTCCGAATGATCGTTGTTGTCGTAGTTGCCTCCCCGCGGCCCTCGCTGTGCTACCCGCCCTCCCCCCGGTGAGGGCGATGGTGGCTGTGGCGCCTTGGGACCCAGGTCCACGGCGGTACTTTGCACCGCCCTCGCGCGGGCGTCTTGATTTTTTCGCTTTCCCTTGCCTACGCCCTTCCCTTGCGGGGACGAGGCGCTGGGCGCGAGGCCCGACGACTTCACAGAGGTTGAGAACCAGTCTGGTAGGCAATGGCCCGCAGAATAGTTGATTGCAACGCACAGCGGAGGTGAGCTCTTCGATATGTCTGAATTACAGAAATACGCACGGGTATCTGCGAGCTGGTCGGCAACGGATTTCGGTCGTGCGGGGGCGTGTGGACGAGAGGGACCCGCAGATTCTCGTGGAGGCGCGGCATCCACATCTATGCAAATGCCATTGCACGATAAGCGCGCATATACCAGGCGGTGTGTGCAAAAGTGGGGCAAATGAGAAGGCGTGGAGTGTGTTCAGATTGATGCAGCTGCGACTCGACGTAACAGACGCACCACCACCACCGTCATCACCGTCGATGTCAACGACCTTCGTTCGTGGCCGGCTGCGCTGGCTCCGCGACTTCGAGGTCTTCGACTTTGACGTGGTATTTCGCTTGTTCTTCTTCGTATTCGCAGGGGCAGTATTCGGTTGTGACAGAGCGGCGTTTTCATCCGTCTGGCTTGCAGCCGGAACGATGGTGGATTTACGGGCTCGTTTCGGGGCGGTACGCGGCGTCTTGGTGGTGACTTTGGCCGACCGCACGCTCTTGGGGGTCGTGCGACGCGCAGCGGTTGATTTGCGGGGTGAGCGCCGTTTGATCGGGGACTCACCGTTCACGCCGCGCTCGAGGAGGAGTTGGGCGAGGGCGTTTCCTTCTGCCGGCACGAAGATCCTGGTGTGTACAGTGGTCAGGCGCGAGAGAACACGAGACACAGAGCGTGTAGAGAGAACCGGAAACGTACCCACCACGATCGCGAAAGCGCGATTTGAGGCGTTCTTGACGCTTGGCTTTGCTATCTTGTACGGTCCCCACTAGCTGACCTGGAGACATTAACCAAAGTTAAACCGAGTCAAACTCGATTTTTAGACAAAGAGCAAAATTGTTATACAGCAGTAGAAACAAGAGTAGAACACGGGCGGAAGAACCGAGCCGTCAAGGTCGATCACGTGATTTGTCACGCGGTCACGCCGTGTCACGTGTATCGCGAAATGTACAATATGACGGCGGACACTGGCACCACACTGGCACTGAGTGGTCTACCTGTCATGCCTTGCCTCTCATCGATGCCCACCCTCATTCTTTCTTTACTCTGCGACAATCACGCGCGCTTCTTTCACCGATGCGCGGCCTGCTTCTGCGTGCTCTCACGTACCACTCCCACACTCGAGTTTGCTCGCCTGTTGCTCTTAGGCTTGCTCTTAGGTGGTTTCGCTTCTCCACGATGGCTTCTATTGTCATGTGCTCTGCAGGCGCAGGATGAGGCGCAGGATGAGTACCTTTATGACTGCCATTGCAAGAATGTGTCGATCGCAAAGTTTGTAAAGGCACTATGGGATGGGCGCAGAGGAATAGATGGTCCATCTCTGAGCGAGTATTTCCTAATACCGAGCAACTTTGTCTTTTATAGCACCAATCCACTCGTCGTGTATTTCTGCTAGCGAAAGAACGACCGCGGACCATGACTCGTGATGTCGAGGCACGTACTACGCCGTGAGCTTCCCAAGACCAGCACCTCACTACACTACAGATTTACAACACATTTAGCGAACAGCACGTCCACAGCCTCGAGGTGGGCGAGAATAAGGAACCTCTTTCGACCCCTTCCGGCACACATTCCACGTGTCACTACTGCTCAGCAACCGTCACCGCACACACTCTATCTCCATCCCACGCATCGTTACCCCAGTGCGACCCATATACATACCGTAACTCTACTACACATCCGCGTCCATCTACACTCACCCTAGGGGCGTTCTGAAGTTCTCGGGGGTCCTTTCAAGTGAGCTTAGGTAGGGCCCGCGCCCGCGGAGGTGCCCGAGTTATACAGTGTCGAACGGACGGGGCACCGCAAATTAGGTTGGTACTGTGTCTGCGCGGAGACAGGGACGGCCGGCGTGGCCTGCCCGCATACTCCGGTCGTTGCCTGGACCCCGGGCCTGTTCGGGGATGGGCTCGGACCCGGAGATTAATCGATGAAGACGCGCATGTCCATTTCCAGTTCCCAGCCCAGCCAGATGGGGTTTTTGCGCGCTTGTAGCGAGCGAATGGGCGCAGAGGCTGCTTTGGCTCGGCGCCCTGGGATTGGTGTTGGGAATTTTATGTGTTCTCCTAGTGGTCCCTTGGTTGGGGTGCGACGCCACCATTTACACGATAGGCTATTGATGGTAGGAGTTGGGAGACAAAGTAACTTAGCTGGCTTACAAGGCTGGGAAAATCGAAATTGAATTTGTCCTGCGGTACGCATGGCCACCTGTCAGGTGGAACGAAGAGTATCTGCTCGCCGCGAGGAACGATCTTGTGGCGCAAGGGGGGGAAGAGTTCTATGCACTCAGCTAGAAGTCCTGTTCTCCGACTAGCTCGAACGGTTTAAGCAAAGTTGGCCCACGAGGAAAAGGTTGGTTGGGAAGGGGGTTTCGGCACATACTCATATTGCACTTCCGATCCAAATCGATCATTATGGGCGCGTTGGGTTGCGACCGCGAGGTCATGGAGGGTTCGCGTGGGCCGAAGCGCTCCGTGTGGTTTGTCCTGATAAAGATCTATGGGTGGTGTGGATGCTAATGCACTTACGTGTGGAGAGAAGTTTTTAGAATTTATGTTGCAGGAAAAAACGAAGTAACTACCGTATACTGTACCGTACCCTACATAGTCTATGAGCTACAGTATTACAGTATAGCAACACGCGGCCCCCGTAAACCAAAATTTCGGTACTGCAGCGAAGTTTAAACTTAAAGGCGGTGCTGTACCGTATCTGTTAGGTGATAACAACAAAGGACTTTACAGTACTGTACGTATGACTCTATTCTTAGGGACTAGCCAATACGTGAGTTGACGTCCTTATGCCACAATAACAGTAGAGAGACAACGGTTACTCTGTATTTTCACTCCAGTATGATTCGGCCGCATTACATCCATGAGGCGCAAATTCTGTCAAACGTCAATGTCAAAGTAAAATAGAAGTTTTACAGTAACACCAGTTTGGTCCAACTGGGGTTGAGTGCTCCGGTGGGGCGGACCAAGCCCCTGGTTGCTGGGTAATACATTTACAAGGGATTCCCGTTTTGGAAGGGGGACATACCTTTTATGGGCTTGTCGCCGTTATGGTAAGTTAGTTGCGTTGTCTCGGTCTCAGTCAACGCCTCAGTAACTTGCTCGGCTCGGGTCCTGGACAGAGTTATGCAATCCTCTGCGTGCTGTGGCTCATGCACTCGTAAGGCTTGCCGTCGCCGCTACTGTGTCCCGCGCTCATCGGTAGGCCAGGCACACGCGATTCGTTCTTCTCATGACTTCATAACCCGCACACCCCCGGGAGAAGAACGATAGAGTCACAAGTTTTTTTTTTTTTATAACATTCGGACATTCGTATCCGTTCTTTTTTATCGTCCCCCCATCATCTCACCTCTCTTTCCCGACCTGTCTCCTCGCCCTTCTTTTGTTCATCCGCATCCCACCCAGACTCACTTGTATCGTGCCGGTTGTCACCCACCCTATCTTGGTATCGAACTCTCCGCGGCAAACCCATTCTTTTCTTCCCCACAAACCAATA